>CM076572.1:1216728824-1217016267 GCA_034641835.2 Pinus albicaulis | reverse complement strand
AGGAATAGAACAAAGCTGATATCCTGGTAAATCGGCATGTGTTTTCATTGTAGTGTGAGGAAGTTGGTGCTTCCAAATCAAGTTGTAGCTTGATAGATGTCCAATTGTAGCTGGGTGAGGTAGGAGCCTCCTGTGGGTTGTAGCCTATAGAAAATAGATGGGAGTTGGAGCTTCCTTGCAAGTTGTAGCTTACATAATTAAGGTAATAGCCTCCTGTAGGTGGGAGCCTACATAAAATCATTGGTGAGAGGGAGTTGGAGCTTGCCTTTTGTTAGTATGAATTCTTCGTCGAAGTGTACGAAAAAGAACCACTTTAGCTACGCATAACTAATAGCCCTAACAACAATAATGGCTGCAAAACATCTTCAGATCTGCAATTAGTAGTTAAAGTGCTGCAACAAATAGATCTATAAATGGAAAGATATTAAGCAGTGAAGTAAAGAGTTTGCTCCATGCATCCAACAGACAAGACAAGAACACGATTTTTGAATGAATTTTTATATTACAGGGCACCTGGGAGGAAACAAGAAGGTGTATCCAGACCTCCTCAATGGGATGGGTTCTTTGTAGTCCTCAGCACTTCAGATCTAAGCTTTCTCTCTCTTGTAGATGTAGAAAACCCAATGTAGAAGGTAGAGCTCAATGGGAGCAACAATGGCAGAAAATGAGACCGAGGGTATAGATCCAGAGTGATCTAGTATGCAACAAAAGGTGAAGAATGATGGGGAAAACCCTCCTATTTATAACAAATATTGGGTCATTCTAGATCTTGGTGCATGATTAAAATAATGTTAACCAAATCTAGATCCACCTCTATGGAATATTTTATTATTATTTGTTGGAGGGAAAGGGTGTTTGACTTGGGTCAAATCCCTTGATTAGTGAAAAATAAATAAATAAATGATTTATTTATCTTTTTAAGGAAGTGGTTGGGATATAATAAAATAAATAATGATTTATTTGATTAATGGTGGTTGATTTGGTCATATTTAACAAGGAATATTATTTAAATAATTATTCCTAGAAAATAATAAGATAACTATGGGTTTATCTCATTAATTTCTTAGTCAAAATAGTTGTTATATCTGTTTTCTTTGCATCTCCTACATCTATTTAAACTTAACGACTGATCTGATCTCTCACCTAGTCCTGATGATGAACCACACTGGTTGGTTCGAAACGCGTCATAATGTGATTATGTACAAGTACCAATTCGAATTTTTCTCTAGGGGCATGTATTTCTTAGTCTTCTTATGGGGAAAACTTGTTGTTTAGCAGCTCCACTTTCATTTCTAGCTAGGATGTACTTGGATTGATTCAAATAATGAAGTTTCTTGCCATTTTTAGCTTATAAAGCTTTGTTTTATTCATGGGAATCTGATTTTCCTTGGGCTAGGCCATCCCAAGAGCCTCAAAGCCCTCTTGTGCAATTTCTTTATGTCCTTTGAATGTTTTTTTCACTTGCCTCTCTTGTTTATGCATTTACTATCCATGCTTCTTTTGTTGTAGTTATATTGGTTAAATGGTTAAAGTGAGTCATCTTTAAAGTTATTTATAGAGTCACAAGAATGATGAATCCTTAGAATGGCTTTGAAAATTCATCTTCATCATTGAGCTACTTGGATTGGGTTACTAGTTCACGAATCTAGGATTTCTAGAAGTCCCTTTTAGCAAAATAGTAGTAATTTTATGTTATTTTTTAGAACGTGTTAGTAAGCTTTAGTTGAGTTGATTCCACCTGGATTGGGTCTTAAAAACGTTCAATTTACTAAAAAAATTCACCCCATTTCTTTTTCACTTGATTAGGTTAGGCATTTGATAGGTTCAGTAGCTCACTAGTTCTTTAATTTCAAGTTTTTAAACTAGTAATTTTCTGCTATTTTTTTAGCACGTGTTAACAAGGGTATTTTGGAGTGATTCCACTTGGAATGAAGTCCTAAGACATCCTACTTAATAATAAAAAATTACCATCCCATTTTCATTTGATTTACTTGGTCTTTTGGTGAGTTATCTCCTCATGTAGCAAAAGAGGACTTCCTATAGCAACTTCTTGTAGCACGTGTAAACTTGACCATATTTTCTCCCAAAGCTTGGTTTTTGTCTCTTAGGATTGAATCATTACCCCTAGGATCTAAATTCATTTTTGAGGAAGAATAAACACCACTTAGGACATGGATTTTTACAAAGTAGATTAGGCCTATTTATTTGAATTCATGCTCTTAGGATTTCAATTACAAGTTATTGTTCTTACCTAGGATTAATTTCTTTTCAAAGTAACATTTTCATTTATGCAATTAGTTTAAGATTTGATTTCATGAAATTCATTCCATTACACCAGATCAACTAAAGAAGGACACATTGTATGTTGCACATATAGTGTCCACATCTCTAAAGTTTTTACGAACCCCGAGTTGATAGTTAAAGTTGGTAGCCTTGGTAGTTGCCGCATTATTGTTTCAATATTGAGGCTCATCAACGACCAAGGGAAAAAATTTGGGACCAAGCACCAAGTGGTATGAACTTTATCAGCAATGTGAATATCAGAACTCCTATGAAATTTCTTTTCTGAAAAAATTTCCGATGAGAGGAGCTTTTGATGTATCATTGGAATTGGTCTTATGGTTTCAAAGAACCAAGGGTGTGAATTAAGGAAAAGCACCTTAGTTCTATATAAAATATTGTAGGGATGTGGCATCAGAACTATATTTTTAATTCCAAATTGGAGAACTTCCCATGAGAGGCGCTCTGACGGAGAGAGGCACTTGCACAAGTATTCAGAAGAACCATGGGTAGAGAAAGATTACAAAGGAATATAGGCCCATAATAATAGGTTCAAGCCTTAAGAAATCAAGCACCAAGCCTCTGGTCACCGCACCCGATCCCATGGAGGAAAAACAAGAAGGGGGATAAGAGGAAAGGAGTTGGTAGGCATTGGAATGACACGATTTCATAACGCTATTTTAAATCAAGTTAGGATGAGTCACGACTCTGAAGTTACACTATTGTAATATTAAAAATTCATTGGGCCTTGATACTATACCATAAAGGTAGTAGAGGGGTGGATGCGTTAGCAACTATGTTGAAGAGAGCACCCCAACACCACCACATCAAATCATGGTTATTTCCAAGAAGGGGAATTAAAAAATTAGAGAAATAAATCAACATGTGAATTATTCTATAATCATTGAAGAATATCATAGCAGAAGCATGGAAATATCATCAACCCACCACTAATCTAGAAACTGGAGACTAAATCTTCCTAAGGAAATCTTATTTTTGTAAATTTCTGTATTTTCAAGAAAAGAATCAGTTTTTTTTGTAATCATTAGGATTCTCACATGATTTGAAAGTTGATTTGATTAGAAAACTATAACATTTGAAGATATGTAGTAATTTTTTTTGCTTGGGTTCTCCCTATAAAACAAAGGAAGAAAAGGTTCCCAAATTCTGCTCTCCAAGGTTCCTAAGTTTGTAATTTTGAACTATGTTATCAAAAGAGGTTCCATGTTTGGCTCCATTTTGTTGTTCTAGAGTTTGTTGTTGTTTTGCATACTTCTCAAGTTTGGGTTGTGACAATGTATTTGATTCTTGAAGATTAATGAAGAATTTCTAGTGATTCCAAGCATTCGGTATATGTAGTATGTTTTTCTATCTTTGTAGGTAATTTCATATATCTGTATTTTCCTCCTCATAAATTGTGTAATTGAAGTTGTTGGACTCACTTTTAAATCACAAATTCATTATTGTTATGATATAGCCGAAGGTCCCTCTGAAATTGTAGATTTATCTATTTTATGTAATAGAATATAGTGCCTATGAGATATTGAGTTGAAAGCCTTAAAATGTGCTCCATGATTTCTGACTTCCATTTCCTTATCTTTCCATAATTCTGCTAGGATTTGTTGTAGAGGATTCTTTGGTTATCCAACCCTCTATACTAGGTTCATTTATGATATTTATCCTTTACATATTTGTTGCAATGACAAATATAAGTTGTATTCTCATGTGTGTCGACCATTAGATATGAAGAATTTATTCTTGGGAAGGATACCTTGTTCATGTGCATCCTGTATCTGCCTTTGAGAAAGGACATTGGACCAAAATATAAATCATTTTATATTTATCTCTTGATCCGCAAATGAATCATCTTCAAGAGAGATTAATATGTCTTATGAACTAACCTTTATGAACTAACCTCTCCTCAATCCAAGGGTTGCCTTATAGGAGCACTAACATATTCTGGAATCGATGCCTGGGGATTTGGAGCAACAACATCTTCTGGCGTTGTTGTTGGGGAACGAATCATAATATTTCCCCCCGGGTAGGACATTTCTACATTCCTTTTGTCAGGTGAGCAAAGGAATTTTGGGTTGAATATCTCTCCACTGTTTATATATTTTTTTGATCATCCAGGCTTTCAATGATACCTCATACTCACTCCAATACAAGCCAATAGAAAACTCCTTTAGTATTCAACCCTAAGAAGATCATATCCCAGAGGATTTGGAAGGAGAAGACCCCTCTTAATCAAGATCCCACCATATATTTTACTAAAGTGTCGACTTCCAGCTCTTAGAAATTTGAGATAAATTGCTTCAAGTCCTTCTTCAAAGTTTTGGAATATTATGAGGAATGTTGCCAACTGTTCAGTTCCTTCTCCTCTAAACTCAAATCCAAAGAATATTTAGTAATTTTTACTCCTAACATATTTCCTACCTTCCTATAAGTTGAAGAAGTTAAATACATTCTCATAAATAGTCCCACATAGAGCATTCCTAGCACTCCATCTCAACTCCACCCAACCATAATCCATACAACTCCTCAACCTGGTACTTTGGTAAATATCCTACCACCTCCATTGAAAAACATGGTTGTCCCCAGTTTTCTACTTAATAGATATGCTCCTCTTACATTTTCGACCTCTCAATGGTATTCCACAAGATTACCTTAAAATTATGCCAAAGTTCACTGGAGAGGATGAGATCTTAGCCTAAAATTATACAAATACTTTTTGTCCATTTGTTCAGAATCAGAAGGTAGAACATATGTATGTACTATTGAGACTCTTTGTTCAATTCTTAGATGGGGAGGGTAGGAAATGGTTCAAGACCTTACCAAATGCTTCAATTAATACTTGGGAGGAAATGGGGAATCCTTTCATGTTGAAATGGGGTGAAAAAAGGGACTATGGCTATATCCTTACATAATTTAATGCAGTGAAGAAAAAGCATAATGAAGATGTTTCGAAATTTATCAAAAGGTTTAATAATTTATATAATAGTCTACATGATCTAGGTTTATATTGGTGGCCACCCACCTATTCCACTTGGACACCCACCGTTGTTTCTTTTCAGTTTCCTTAATTGTAACACAACTTACTAGTTTTGGCTGTTTTCAAGTCCTAAACTTCTGGAGCCGTTTTCAAGGACTAAATTTTTTTTAGGGAAAACGAAGAGACCAGAAAAGTCCCAAATTGGTTCACCTATTTTTTTTTCCTCCTCTTCGAGATCTTCAAAACTAGGTATTATGATAGACAAACTAAGATAGTATGCCAAAGTTATGACCCCACGAAGTTGACATTCCAATTTACCCCAATAGGCCCCACAAGATTTTTGGCGCTTGATCTCCTAGGGTTAGGTTTTTGGATGTTCAGGGTTTTTCACTATTTCTCAATGATAAAAATTCCACCGAGCCTCATTGTAACATAGTTCAAAGGCATGTAGCCACCACATCTCTTCTAAGAGATAAGCTACCATCGCTCGAGCTAGTTTATTTCCATTATGTATTTAAGCATATTTCAGTTATTTGATATTAATGAAATGAAGTCTTATTTTTGTTAGATCTCTATATTTATGGTTATATATGTATTTTTTTGCATTCATGTTTAGGTTCAGATCAATACCTACTGAAATTAAACCTCCACAGGCCATTTCCAAAGAGGATTTTGTTGGGGCTTTTGAACCAGAGTTTGGGTTCACTCTCAGAGAAAGTAAGTCTTGTACCTTGGACAAGATTCAAATAGATGCTCTAGAAGTTGAAGCAAATTTCACCTCCACTGGGAAATGGAAAGGGAAAAATGAGTATGGTGATAGGAGGAAGGGAAAAGAGGAAGCCAGTTTGATGAACCATGGGAAGGAAAACCATAAACAAAAAATTGAAGAGATAAATAAATTCATAAATAATTTGTCTAACAAACTGGTAAAAGTGGATTTGGAAAACAAAAACCATCCTCAGAAAAGTCATCCATCTCCTAACATAAATTTTAACCCCCAATACAGGAGACCACCTTTGCATCTTTTGAAAAGGGAGAGAAGGGATCAAAAAGATCATATTCATCCTCCTCTGTACCTAGAAGATAATCCCAATGAGGACCTTGAATAAAAAATAGAAGTTCAAGGAAATCATTTTTCTTCTCTCTCAGAAGGATAAAATGAAATAGGAGCCAATGAAGAAGAAGGGGGTGATTTGGAGGCGACATTGGATGATGATGAGATAGACAATTATTGCAGGCAGTTTTCTGACTTCATGCAAACCCGATTGCATAGGAAATATGATCTCAGTCCATCCCAGAAAAGGTCTAGGGGGCAAGATCAGAATGAAGATATTATTCATCCAAGTTCCCATAGGGACAATAAATAAAGCGAAGAAACCACTTAACATTTTCCCTCCAACCAAGAAAGAATCATCCCATCTCATTCTAAATGAGATTGGAGCCTTTTAAACAGGTTAACTTCCCCCACCGATGAAACCAATATGTCATGAGATTAAAGCACCTTTCGATTCTACTAAATTGATAATAATCCCCCTGCCTTCAGTCTCCAAAAAGAGTTATAGAAAGTCAGGATAGTTGTCCCTTTTGATTGAATTATTGAAACAACCCCAAGATAAAGTTCAAGTGCCTTAGTTTATCAGTTCACCCACCAATACCCCCTTGCAATATATCCTTAACCTTCAAGAGGAGATGCCTATGGTTGTGTTTCGACCCCATGTGGAGGAGTAGGACCCTTCCACTCCTCCATTCTATGTCACCTTGGTAATCCATGACCTACTACTACATAATTTTATGCTTGACATAGGGGCTTCTCATAACTTCATGCCATTGTTTGTGATGGAACAATTGGGACTGCAGATAACGAAACCATACATAGACCTCTACTCCTTTGATTTTAAAAGAGTGAAGTGTTTGGGCATGATCTAGGATCTGGTGGTCAATTTGGCTCAAATCCCAGCCAAAAGTGTGGTAATATATATTGTAGTGGTTGACATCCCTGCAATCATTAGTACACTTTTGTCCAGGTCATGGGGAATGAAACTTGGGGGTTCCATTAAACTATATTTAACCTATGATACCATTCCTATGTTTGGTGGAAAAGAGTGACGACTGTACAGGGAATCTATATTCGTGACGACAATTACAAGGGGAGATTGTTCAAACGATGTTGTTGTGTATGGTAAGGAGAAGCATTTTTCTTGTCTATTGTTAGAAGAATATGATAAAATCATGGGAGAAACCCAGGTGGAATTTATAACTCTGTTGAGTAAACAATCAGGGGACCATGAAAAGGTATGGAAATTATATTTTTATGGTGCTTATTCTAGGGAAGGAAATGGGGCAAGTGTGTTGTTGGTGTCTCCAGAAGGTAGCCTTATCCCTCTCTCTTTCAAGCTAGAGTTTGAGGCCACAAATAATGTTATTGAATATGAAGCCTTGTTGTTGGGGATGCAAGTTGCTAGAAATATTAACATAAAATGCTTAAATGCATTTTTGGACTCTGAGTTGGCAGTGAAGCCAATAAAATATCAATGTCAAACCAAGCATCGTAGATTGAAGGCTTATGGAAATGAGGCATGTGATATGATTGAAAACTTATTTTTAGCTTTCAATAATCATTTTTTGCCTAGGGAGCACAATATGATGGCAGAATCTTTGACCATCGTTGCTAGAAATTTTAAACCCCCACAAAATCCATTGCTCAGGTATGAAGTCGATGTCAGGTACAGGTCATCGATACCATAAATTGTAAAGCACTAGCAGGTGTTTGCATATGAAGAAAAAATTGGGCGCTTCATGGAGTTCGTTGGATAATTATCAAACTTAGTGATTTATCAGCAAGACAAGGAGATGACATGTGAACAGTAGGCCAGTTGGGAAGAAAACATAGTTGGTCATAAGATATTTCAGCTAAAGGGGAAAAAAATACCCAAAGGATTGGTTCCATTGGAAAGGAATTTTAACTCAAATGATGTGGCTACCAAGGCAACTAAGTAGGAGCTTGAGGATGATGTAGAAGATTGCAACATTGGCACCAAAGAATATTCTAGAAACATCCAATTAGCCAAAGGGGTTGCTAGGGAATACAAACAAAGGTATGTTGACCTTTTTAGGGATGAATTGAATAATTTTGACCCCGATTTCATACAACAAAAAAACCATTTAAAATCTGGGGTGAAACCATATAAGGAGACACTCAGGCAGATTAATCCCTTATTGCTCCCATCAATTGAAAAGGAGGTGAAGAAACTGTTGCAAGCTAAGATAATTGTGCCTTTGAGATACATCTCTTATTGCGTAGCAAAATTTAGTCCCTGTTAGGAAGAAGAATGGGGAAATAAGGTTATGCATAGATTTTAGAAATTTGAATAAGCCCTCTCTAAAATATAACTATCCACTGCCTAAAATGGACCATATTATGCAAAAAGTGGTAGGATCTGCCTGAATTTCCATGGTGGATGGTTGCTCTGGGTACAACCAAGTCGATGTACACCTTAAAGATCAGAAGAATTTTTTTTTTAATATGCCATGGGGAACTTTTATGTATGCCAAACTGGTTTTTGATTGATTCTTTTCAAACTTTATGCACCAAAGATCAGTCAAACGTCACAAAGGTTTCCTCAAAATCCATTCAATTCCCAAAAATGAATATTGCAACTTGTGGTTAGGTCTTTACGTATTGATTGAGAGCTTGAGTAGCCTTCCAAATACCTCACTGCATATAGAAGTCTTTTAAAAACCCTACACATCTTTGTTCATCAAGAAAAGGGCTCGGTCCATGATCATTAGGTAAGGTTAACACAGTTTATGCCTTCGTTGGCCTGTAAATAACTTTTTTCTCCTACTTTAGAACTATTGTAGCATACGGTGCCCTAAAAGGAGGTTCCATAGGTCTCAATCAAGGAATAAAATAGTTAGATATTAATACATGCCATCAAAAACCAATATCCAAATTGTGATATAAAAACCTTCCTCACACTGCCACATATCTTTGTATTCAATCTTCAATGAAGCCCAAATTTTAGAGGATACCAACTTCTTTTAATTAGAGATTAAGCACTTGATTTTTTGTGAGATAGAGAGTAGTTGTATAATTATGGGTGACTATTTAAGATAGGAAGAGCAAGGCTTCAAAATTTGGCCGTTGGAGGATTAGCAGAGGTTTCAATAGGTGAATGTTAGAAGCTTCAGAAGGGCCTAAATCAATTAAAATGTTTAATAACGAATATCTTACATACTAAAGGAAAGAGGGTTGTTGGCCATGAGGGAATTTATAAGACTTTTATTATTATGTTTTTGTTATTTTAATACCCTAAATTAATACCATTCCTAAATTATGTTATGTGAAAAATCAATAGCATCCTTTAATAATTAATAAATAATAATGACTAACCATTAAGAGCCTTATTTATATTTGAAATCAATGATTGGCTTAGTACATATGGTCCCACCTAGTTGTGAATTAAATGATTGGTTTACTTCATTTGGTTCTTGAATTTATTCAAATTATATGTGGTGATATTGAGGTGATAATCCATGTCATATATTTACAACCATTGGTGAATAAGGTGTCATGTCTGTACCCCCTGGGGTTTTAACCCACAAAACTAGGTCTTCAACCTTTAAACTCATTTTTTTCTCAAATGAGAAGGAAACACAGGGCGTACCATATATCAACGGAAACATCTCGTCAAGGAGAATCTATATAGAAATATATTGACATAATATTCCATGAATTTCCATGCCAAATTTTCCATGGAATATTGGGGTAGCTCCTGGTGTTGCTTGGGTTGACATCAATGATAACCACCTATCAACAATATCCCCCTTTGGCATTGATGGAAAAAAAATTACTCCCCATGCGATCATAACTCCCCTTAAAATCATGCTACTAACCTTCCTAACGTTTTCTCTCCCCCTTTGACATCAATGGCAAAGGGTAACTCCCCTAGACAACTTGCCTCTCCCGTAGACCTGTAACTCGCCTTAATTTACCTTTTCTACTTGACTAGATAAAATAATAGTATAATGGGAACTTGTGAGAATTCCAAGCTTTTGTTGAAGATACTTAAATTCCTCATGCGGTAAAGGTTTGGTAAAGATGTCAGTGATTTGTTCTTTCGTCCCAATGTATTCAACCTTGATGTTTTTCTCGGCAACCTATTCTCTAACAAAATGGTACTTGATTGAAATTATTTATTTTTTTAATTCCTCACATGATTCTTGGAGATATTGATGGAATTGGTGTTATCGCATAAGATTGAAATTGGTTCATCAAACTTCACTTGAAGATTTTGCAAGGTTTTTTTCATCCATAGGAGTTGGGTACAACAAGTTGTTGCTACTATGTATTCTACTTCCACTATGGATAACGAGATTGAAGATTTCTTATTACTCAACCACAAAACAAGACAACCACCTATATAGAAGGTTGCTCCACTAGTGCTCTTATGATCATCGCCACTTTCTTCCCAATATGCATCAATATAAGCTCTAATGGTTAACTCATTTCCTTTAGGATACCATATTCCATATTCTATTGTTCCCTTAAGATATCGAAAATTCCTTTTTACCGCAATGACATGGGATTCCTTTGGCACTTCTTGGCATCTTGTAACTCGCCCAACTTCCTTCATCACATCTAGCCTAGAATTTGTTACATATAGAACACTACCAATCATAGATCTATACATCCTATAAGAAACATATTTGGATGAGTCATTTATGCTCAACCTGCAACCTGTGACCATTGGGGTGAGAATAGGTTTGCAATCTTCCATTTGAAATCTCTTCAAAATTTCCTTGATATATTTGGTTTGAAAAATAAATATTCCCTTACCTTGCTGATAAATCATAAGTCCCAAAAAGTATGTCAACCCACCAAGTAGTGACATATTGAACTCACTTTGCATATTTGTAGCAAACATTTTACTTAACCTATCATCATCACTCCCAAAGATTATATCATCCACATATACTTCAATAATATTCATAATATCATGTTCAATATTTACATGAAGGTTGTTATCCGCACTTCCCTTCTTGAATCCTTGTTGTTGAAATTACCTGTCAAGACAGGCATACCATGCTTTGGGTTCCTATTTGAGACCACACAACACCTTCTTTAAACTATAAACATAGTATTTCTTTTTAGTGAGAAAAAATCCCCTGGGTTGTTCTATATAGAGTTCTTCTTCTAATTATCCATTTAGAAATGTTGATTTCACGTCCATCTGATAAAATTTGATCCTTATCAAACATACATAAGCTAAGAGCATCTTGATAGCTTCCATTCTAGCAATGGAAGCAAATTTTTCTTCAAAATCAATTCCTTCAACCTATGCATATCCTTTTCAAACCAACCTTTCCTTGTTACTGGTAACCCGTCCATCCTCATTTAACTTGTTCATGAAAACCCATTTTGTCTCAATGACATTTTTACCTTTTGGACGTGGGACCAATTCCCAAGTGTCATTCTTCTCAATTTGATCCAATTCTTCATTTATAGAAGCTACCCAATGTTCATCTTGACTAGCATCTTCAAAATTATTTGGCTCAAATTTAGCTAAGAGAGAAAGATGGGCTTGTTTTAGTACACAAAGCGATCTATTTTTTCTAGTTCCTATTCCTTCATTGAGATACCCAATGATCTGATTTGATGTATGATTCTTTTGATACCATTCTTTGAAGGCCTTTGGGGGTGATTGTTATTCAACCTATTTTTCATCTCTTATCTCTTCCTAGTTGGTAGTTGTTTCCTTATTGAATTGTGCTTGATTTGGGACTTCTTCTTTGACCTTTTCTGGTTCTGACTCGTGTATCTTTGATTTGCTTGAAGAGGAGATTTCCTCAGTAACCTTTAACCCATAATTTTCATTAAATGTTACATTGATGCTTTCAACTATTCCTTTAAGTCTTTGATTGTAACATTTATTAGATTTTGTTTTCCTGAATAACCAAAAAATACCTATGTCTACTCGAGAAACAAACTTTCCTATTTTATGTTATTCTCTTTTAATGTAGCATTTTTTGTTCTTCCTTTCCAAAGTTTGTATGGAGTCATATCACAATTTTTTCTAAGAAAACTTCTGTTCAAAATAAATAAAGTTGTCTGAACTCCTTGAACCCAAAATTGGTCATCTAATTTTGAATGATTTAGCATTTTTCTCGTCGTTTCTTGTACAGTTCTATTCCTCCTTTCAACAACTCCATTTTGTTCTGGAGTTCTGGCTGTTGAGAATTTCCTTTTTATTCCATTTTCTTCACAAAAATGCTCAAATGCGTTGGAGGTAAATTCATCATTGTTATCCGATCTCAAACATTTAATTTTTAAGTCAGTTTCATTCTCAAACATTTCCTTGTAGATCTTGAAACATTCAAATTCCTCAAAAATTTTCTTCAAGAAACTAATCACAGTCATTGTTGTATAATCATGTATCATTAACATAAAATATAATTTACCATTCAATCCTTTAGTTCTCATTGGTCCACATAGATTAATATGTATTAATTCTAATGGTTGTGATGTGAAGTGTTCTTTTGTCTTGAATTATACTTTTGTTTGCCTTCCATGCTGATAGTGTTCACATACAACATTGATTTTTTTATGAAATCAATGGCATCTCTCTCATAGCTTCGTTTCTCTAATTCTAACAAGGTTTTCAAAGTTTGTATGTCCCATTCGTTTATGCCATAGCCAACTCTGATCTTCTTTTTCCAAGAAACATCCTTTAACGACCTCATCCAAGGTGTATATGTCATTTGGAACTCTACTCACAGTAGCCACACGTTGACCGGATTTTTATTTTTTTATTTCACATTTCTTTGAGTTGAATAACATTGTGTCCTTGATCACACATTTGACCTACACTTAGCAAATTGTGATTCATATTTTCAACAAGAAGCACATGTTTTTCTATAGCATCCTTGCTTCCAAGCTTGAAGGTACCTGTTCCTATGACATTTGAAGATCCTTCATTTCCAAAGGATATTGTTCCATCTTATCCTTCCTTTAAAGATATAAATTTATTCATATATCCAGTCATATGTGTAGAAAAACCATTATCGACATACCAAACATTCCTTTTACTTTGAGCCTTTAAAGTAAGAGTGCACCTTTCAATTTTATTTTTCCATATTTATTCATTAGGATTCTATTGTGATTCCCTTGAGGGGAGCATAAACCTAAAATCCTTAGTGAAATGTCCAAAATTGTTGCATTTATAACATTCTAATTCATTTCTTAACAATCAAATTTGCTGTAATTTTGCCTAAAGTTTTCTTGCGAATTTTTGGAATATATATTCCTAAAAGATCTTCAAAAGTTTCTTTCATAAGTATCACAGTCTATAGCTTTATGCCTTAACTTTCTACATGAATAAAAAAAACCATAAAAGGTGGGGTGCTACATGGGAGGAAACCTTCTTCATGGAATCATTTTCCAAGAGCCTTCTTGTCTATCTTGAACCTTTCTTTTGGCTGGGAAACATCCTTGAATGGTAGATCCTCCAGCATATGTTTTATGTGCATTTTCCCTTTCATAGTTTGAACCCTTTTCAAGGATTTCTTTGTAGCGTATACCAGTCTTGGTCGCTGATGAGCTCATCCAAATTTTTATATTTGTTAGAAAAATTTTGCAAAAAAATTCCCCTTTTTACTTCCTTTCGAAGAGATACTATTTGGGCTTCTAGTTCTTCACTTGTCTCGTTACTTTATTTTAACTAATCCCTGAGTGATTCTTCAATTATTTTGGCTTCTTCTAAATTTATTCTGACGTTGATTATTTCTTCTTCATTCCTTTTGTTGAGATTATTTACCTCCTTAAATTTGGTTTCCAAAGAATTATCATTTTTCCTTTCTACTTTGAGTTATTTTATAATTCTGACAACTTCATTTGAAATTCTATTTCAATCATTTATTCTTCTTCATCTTCTTCTTTGTCAGATGCTTCTATCTTGTTATGCTTATCCATAAATAGTACTCTTTCTTTGTTTTCTTCATCATTGTCACTTTCTTCTTCAGATGAGGAACTATCTTCCTTTGAGAGGAAGTTTTTCTTAAATCCCTTCTTCTTACCTTAATTGTTAAAATTTATTTGTCCTCTGTTTCCTTTTTATAGATTCTTTATTCTTATGAGGACAATTAGTAGCAAAATGAACCATCTCACCACAGTCAAAACATACTAATGGAATTTTTCCTTTATACGTACATGTTCCTATTTTCATTTTCCTTGTAATGTACACAAATTTTTCATCTGAAAGTCCTTGTAATGTAGTTCATCCATACTCAAGTTTCTTAAATCTGGTCTATCTTCTAATACTGAAACCTTATGATTAAATCTTGATGGAAGAGTTATGAGCACTTTCTGAATGATGACCTTCTTATCAACTAGTTCCCATAATCCTTCCAAGGCATCTGTTATTTCATCTACACATTGAAAGTAAGTTGTGATGTTATCATCTTCTTTCATCCTCAATTGTTCAAATTGAGCTCTGTAAATTTGAAGTTTTTCTAATTCCTTGACCTTCAAGTCTCCTGCATATATATTTTGAATCTTGTCCCATACCTCCTTAGTTGTTTTAAAACCCAATACCTTAACATAGATATATTGAGTGAGTCCAATTATAACAAGATCCTTTTCTTTAGCATTATTTTACGATATTTTTCTCACCTTGTTCATATTTTGTTGTTGTGTAGCCCTGCTCGACAATTTCCAAAACTTCATATCCTTTCGCAAGTAAATGAACTTGCATCCTTCCGCTCCAAAGAGCATAGTTATTTCTATTAAATGTAGGAACCCTATTCTTGATGTACTCTTTGATCTCCTTCCAGATGTTAAACTGCTACTAAAGGAACCAAGCTCTAATACAAATTGTTGGAAATACTGAGAAGGGGGGGGGGTGAATCAATATTTCTTAGAAATTAGCACTTAATTAATATTTTTTAGAGAATTATTTAATCTTCTGTTATTATTATTATTGTTCACTAAGAGCAGTAAAAAAACAATACATAAATAAAGACAGTAGGCACAAGGTTTTTAGGTGGAAAACCCCCTCTGGGTAGAAAACCACCGAACCTTTTCTAATAAGCTCTTTAATATTCAGCCCCAACTGAAAATAAAGCTACAACTTCCTAGAACTATAGAAAATAATTATTCTCCATCTCCCACTAGAAGGACACTCCAACGCCCTGGTTTTATCAGCAGTGAGTTGAAAGGATTGCCCAAACACCCAAGTGAGCCACAACTCATGCTAGCACCACCCTACCACCCTCAAGTATTTACAGGCCCCAGCATATAGGTGAATTAATTCACCTGCCTAGCACCACCCTACAACCCTATAAAGAAAAACTAAATAAAATACGTGGATTCCTGTACCAGTGAAAATGATCCACTTTACAATTATTTTCAATAAATAATAGACAAAACTAAGAAAATATGCTTATCCTGATAGACACTAAAATTAGAACTGAATCTCCCCAACAATGCCTTTTACAACTCTTAGGAAACTTGACACTTTACAAAATATGGGCTCTTGTACCAAGGATGATGGCCTAGTTACAATGATTTGACTCGAATTTTTAAAATGCTTCTCAATACATATGACAACTATTGATGATGTAACTATGATGGTTTCTTTGTCTTCATGGAATGTACAATTTGACGTGCTATAAGGATTCCTTTAAGAGGTGATGAGAATGCTTGGTTGGTTGTCACTTCAATACCTTGTGCTCTAAGAACTTCTTCCACCTCTACTTGCAATACACTTGTTATTCAAAAAACAATAAATATGCAAGGATTATAAATTACATGGTAATGATACATACCTGAAGTATGCTTGTGCCTTTTGTATTGCTCGTACGATGTCTCTTAACTTGTCCACAAACTTTACAATCAACCTAGGACTAGACTGATTGTCAACTATGACAGACCTAGGGTGACAGACCTTGACATAATTATGTGGATGTCTTTAATGCAAGGTGTGTGTGATAGGCTTTAATGCAAGGTGTATGACATAATTTAATGCAGGGTGTATGACAAACTTTAATGAAAGGTCTGTGACAACCCTATCATAAATGTATGACACATGAAGAACACCTAGACAACATAAAATACTCACTGTAGTGGAATGAAAACATATGCTTATGTACACAATAGTCCTAATGCATATCCCTACAAGATTTAATACACATACTACAAGAATACGACATAAGAATTTATAACACAATCCTAATTACAACAATACCTATACACCATACCTAGAATACAATGCCCTATCCTTACTGAACTAGACCTTAAAGGGGACTAAACAATATGTTTATTTATACCTCATACCTCAAGAATACTTGTTGGGTGTCAGTTTTGCACTTATTTCCTACATCTATTTCCCCCATTGTTACCTTGTGGCTACAAACATTGGGACTATCTTTGCCTATTTTCCTGTTTTTCTATCTTAAACAGTGTTGTTTTACCTTGTTTTCATTATCTTTCCATTTCATCGATTATTATGATGTATCGTGTATTTTTTTATGACTAACTGGGATAAATGTTGGAAGACGTTATCTGGTCTTTTGTTTTCCTTCCAGATGTTATTTTTAGCACAAAATATCTAGAGCATGAGGCGTACAGAAGCAGTGAAAGTGTGATGTTATAGTGAGTTGTTACACCATGATGTTGTTACAGACCCGTTATATAAACTGTTGTTACAACTATAATGCTGACTGGACATTGTCAACTTCTGGATGCCGACCTGTCTGAAATTTCTATTACGCTATAGTTGTCATTTTCCATGGATATTTGTAGAATTTATTACATGTATTTTAGGATGACATCTTTTGGGAAGTTTTGATCGTAATCTGTATTCTTCCAGTCAGAATTTTTATTAAGTAGTGGTTGTTACTATATGTATCTTATTTTGATCAGCATGAGAATTGTAAGATTCTCATGACTGATCTGTTCCTCGTTTTTTTGAACATGTAACCATTATGTAAATATCGACCTTGGAAGTCAAGGGGTTAGCGGAGAACAATATTACTTTTGGCTCTGTAATTTTGGTCACATTAAGACAAAGTAATCACGTTGCTTCTATTACATGTATTGTCTCGTTTAGTTTCCATTTAAGTTTCTTTATCTTCCTATGCCCTGCTAGGGAGGAAGGGCCCTCCTCTTTAGTAGGGATTGCATCGGTTAAGGTAGCTATACATATTTCTTATTTTCTTTATGTATTGGTGGAAGTGTTGTTTTTTATCTTATGGCTGTGAGTAGATCTGCTTCAATTTCAATATTATTATGTTGTTACATGGATGTGATTAGAGGTACTAGCTGGAAATTGTTGTGTGGCACGCTAGGTAAAACTAATTGAGGCATGATTACATTCCTATACATCGTTTTATTTCTACATGATTGATTTCTTCCAGTATTTGATTCATCAACGATTTCTCTTTACTTTGATTTGCTTCTGGTTTGATGTATCGTCACAGATATTGCACCTGTCATTGTAATAAAAGATATCCCTGGATTGATAATTTATGTGTACCATCTTATCCATTTAACAATGATTCATAGAGTCCAACATTTTGGCATCGTTATCGGGGATGGCAGTGATGATCCAATCAACGAGAATTGTTTGCTTGATGATAGAGTGTTCCTAGTCTGTAACTGTTGGGTGGTAAGACGAGAGGTAAGAACTTGTGCATCGCTCTAACATACCTGGGCGGGCTCACCATTGCTACACTAGGGCACTTAGAGGTGTAATTTTTGGGTGTTTTTCTTTAGTGTGTATTTAGCTATACAATTGCTGGGCAGTAAGACGAGAGGTAAGAAACTGCGCATTGCTCTAACATACCTGGGCGGGCTCACCATTATCTCACTGAGACACTTAGAAGTGTGATTTTTTGGGTGTTTTCTTCAGTGTGTCTTAAGCTATACAGTTGTTGGGTGGTAAGACGAGAGGTAAGAACCTGCACATCAGTCTAACATACTTGGGCGGGATCACTGCTATAGAAACTAAAGCATTTGTAGGAAGGATTTATACACATAGGGTCCATGTGTGCCAGTAGGACAATAGAAAAATCCACAACACCCCCAATCTAACTAAATACAGGAAAGACAGGTTGTAAAAAGGAAAAGAAGGGTGCAGATTTGGGAAGAAAGACATTTTTTGGAGATCTGATCACAAAAGTGGGAAAGTAACAGTCTACTTCATACAAGGACAACACGAATATAGGACTACAGAAAGATGCTACTATATCAAAGCTTGAGGCATCGATACCTTCCGTGTCTGGACCTTATCACCCTTGAAATAACATATCCACTCCTGATATCAAGACTCCAGATCTGAAATAGCAGTGGAAAGTCATTGATCAAAATCTGGGAATTGAAGGACAATGGTAGACCAGTGGGGAGCGTCAGGGACCTGAGGAACAACATTTAGTTGAACATCATTTGGATGCGGGTAGTGTAGTGAAACAATTGGTCATGGAACAACCTGATCCTTTATTTATTTGTCAATCTCCTGCATATTCTGAGGTCAGTTCATCCCATCAAGTAGGGTCATCCATGGGGGACAAGAACGTTAAGGCAGATGGTTATGTTACTTTTGAATTTCCGATAGTGGCTACATGAGATGAACCTCCTATGAAACACATTCCTTTATCATCTCTATCGTCCTTTCAAGGGATGGCTGTTGAAGATCCTGATACCTTTCTCTTCAAGTTCGATGTGTTGTGTAGAGGTTATGACTACACTTCAGACGCCTAGAAGTTGAAATTGTTTCCTGCTACTCTAGAAGGGGCATCATTAAGATGGTTCATGAGATTAGGTGTTGGCACGATCCAAACTTGGAATGACATGATGGAGGCCTTGCTCTTTAAGTATCAGGATTACTATCGAACTAGGGATTTGAAGGAAGAAATATTCAGAATTGCACAGAAGGGGGAGGAGAGCTTGGAAGACTGCATGGAACGATTCCATTATAATTTACAAAGGCCTAATTTTGGTAACTTAGCCTCGGAAATTCTGAAACCTATATTCTTAAGAGGTATAAGGGATGAATGTCTAGAGCATTTGAATCTATTGGGAAAAGGACACATATCACAAGAACCGCTTGAAGAAATAATGAAGCTCTGTTTGTGGAGTTCAAGAGGATCAATCAAGGGGAGAAGTTCAGTTCGGGACCCTTTAGTGTGGATACAGAAGTCCACAAGTGGAGGATTAACTAGAGCAAAAATCAAGAATCTATTTGAGGATTTTAAAACTGAGCTCCTCAGTATTCTCTCTACCCAGATCACTATAGTACAAGTTAAGAAGGCATAAGAAAACATTGAAGCGGCTTTGGCAATATTCTATCCTCGATGCAAAAAGAAACATTTAGAAAGAGAATGTGGACTAAATAGTGCCAACTTGTGCAACATCTGTGAGTTGGCACATTCTACTAGTCAATGCACCGAACTACCCAGACTGAAAGTTGTACTTCAAGAATCAAGCAAGGATGTCCAGTCTTCCTACTTCATCGGATCAAAGAGACCATGGCAGCCATGACCTAGAGGTATGCCTCCAAATTTTTCCTCTTTTAATCCTTGGAATAATGTTTATAATAGTCAGCAATTTCCATGGTCATATCCTACTCCTTCCTTAACACAATTTCCTTCACCATGGAACCAGTGGCCTTCCCCTCAACCAATGCAAATCCTCCATCGAAATCTCATCCTTGGAGCCAGAATTGGAGAGGTAATGGCCAAGGTCCAGCACCCCCCTGCACTACCAATGAAGTAGAAATTACAACTGCCTCCTCTTCAAACTCCTGCACCTCTTGTCCAACCCCAATTACTTGTGCAATCTAACCCCAATCTGAATAATAAGGCAGCTCAGAGCATAGATTCCCCGATTACCTTCCAGACTTATCTTATGACTCCTATTGGGCTTAACGAGGTTTATCTTTGGTCGGGAAAATTAATCAGACCTGAACATACTCCCATTATTACTGAGGAAGAATGTGAGTCACCTAGAAAGGATATAGTCGATTCTGAAACAGTTGTTACACCTGTAATAGCTTATACAACACCTGTTGTTACACCTGTAGAAGCCAGCTCAGGAAAGCCTATTGTTTCTACATCAGCCAACGCGAGCAGGACTGGTGCATCTGTGACAGATGAATTAGCTGTTAAGGTTCAGGATCCTCCATACCCTCAACGATTAATTGAAACTAGGCTAGCCTCACAAACTGAATCTGAGTTCCTCACGGAATTACATAATTTTTATGTTCGGATTCCACTGTTACAAACTCTTAAGGAAGTACCTATCTATGCCAAAACAGTGAGAGATATGTGTGTCAAAAATCTTGAAAGAAAACTGAAAGACCGTACTACTACCCATGTTATGGGGAAACTGTCCAAACTTATGATTGATCAGCCTTTGTTGACTTAATATAATGACCCAGGGAATCCTATAGTGAGTATCCATATTGATGACCAGCCCATAACTAACACTTTGATTCATTTAGGGGCAGCCATTAATGTAATGACCAAAGATCTCTTTATCTCCCTAGGACTTCATGGACTTAGACCGACACCTACAATGCTTGAATTAGAAGATAGGTCCTGTGTCAAGCCCGAGGGAATGATAGAAGATGTGGTGATCATTGTAGCTTCTTGGAATTATCTAGCTGATTTTCTCATTTTACAACCCAAATCCAACCTGGGGGTCATCCTTTAATCTTGGGAAGACCATGGCTAACCACTGCAGACACATATATTAGATGTAGGTTTGGATCTATGGTGATCTTAGATGGGTAGGCCACTAAGAACCTGAACCTTTACCCCCCATAAAAACCGCATATGGATTTGAATAGTCCCTGGTGGGATGAATTTGAACTTAAATCTGATTTTTCCCTACCTCTCCTCACACTTGGAAAAGCACAATACTTTAAGGATGAAATGAAGGATGATATTATTAATGGTTTTATTAGCAATTCACTCTCTGTTGCCTCTATTAGAGATCCAGGGGAAGAAGATGAGGTATATGATGCAATTATTGAACATTTGAAAACTACTCCACATAATGCCAGTAGTCCAATTGAAATTGATCATGGGAAATATTTAAATATTAATCCTAACTTGACTTCTGAATAGATTGCTGATAAAACTGTTACAGAAATATAAAACAACATTTGCATGGGACTATATTGATATGAAAGGAATCCACCTTGGCCTATGCACTCACTGAACTTACCTTAAATATGACTAAAAACCAGTTAGACAGCCGCAGCGTCGAATGAATCCCACACTTAAGGAGATAGTGAAAGAGGAATTATAGAAACTCCTTAATGATAATTTCAGCTACTCCATTTCTGATAGTCAACGGGTGTCTCTGCTTGTCATTGTTCCAAAAAAGAACGGCAAGTGGAGAGTCTGTGTAGACTATAGAGAGCTTAACAAGGCCACCCAAAAGGACCATTTCCCTTTACCATTTATTGACCAGGTCTTGGATACTCTCTCTAGGAAAAAGTTTTTTTCATTCCTAGATGGGTTCAATGGCTATAATAAAATATATATTTCCCCGGAAGACCAAGACAAGACAACCTTTACCTGCCCCTGGGGTAATTTCGCATACATAGTCCTTCCTTTTGGCTTCTGCAATGCACCAACAACTTTTCAAAGGGAAATATTGGGTATTTTTTTGGATCTCTTGAATGACTGTCTTGAAATTTTCATGGATGACGTTACACCCTACAGGGATTCTTTTGAAACAACATTAGTTAATTTGGAAAATGTGTTGGAATGTTGTGAACAAACTAATGTTGCTTTGAGCATGGAGAAATGCCACATGGTGATGACCGAGGGGATTTTGCTGGGGCATTTCATTTCAATAGATGGAATCGAGGTAGAACCTGCAAAAATTGTGGTAATCTCGAGAATCCCAACTCCCAGAACTGAAAAAGAGGTACGTGGTTTTTTGGGACATACAGGGTACTACAGGAAACTTATAGATTTTTTTTCAAAGATTGCATCTCCTCTATTTTATTTTCTCATGAAAGATGCGGAATTTGTGTGGACAGGAAAGTGGGAGCAAGCCTTTTTGAAGTTAAAGAATTTTTTAGCAACAACACCTGTTTTGCGAGGACCAAACTGGAAACTGGCATTCAATATCACCACAAATGCATCTGACATAGCTGTGGGTGTTGTTTTGGGGTAGCTGGAGGAAAAGAAACCTTATGCCATTTACTACATCAGCATGAATTTAACTCCAGCTGAACTCAACTATACAGTGACTGAGAAGGAATTCCTAGCAGTTGTGCATGCTATCAACAAATTTCGACACTACATCACCAGGTATTAAGTATTTGTATACACTGAACATGCTGCAATTTGATTTTTAATAAATAAACCAGTTAACCAGTGAATCAGTATTTAGGACTGAACAATTTTTCTTTTCATTCTTTTAAAACATATGTTACAATACAGCATCCACCATGTATGTTCAGAAATCTTATTATGTCGTTATTTAGAGCATTGCATCAGATAAGCATTAAGCATGAATAGAAAAAACAGAACAAACCATCAAACATAAACAACACATATGAACACCAGGATTTAAGGTGGAAACCCAATTCGGGAGAAAACCACCGCTGCTGTAATCTCAGTCTTCAATATTTATTATAGATAAAACTTCTTACAATATATGTTGGTGCAGACTTATACCAGCACGTAGGCACCCACCTGCAGAAGGCTACAACCTTCTCTTGTTTACCAGCCTCTCCTGGAAGGGAGCAACTACCCCCCTGCTCTCGTTTACCAGTTCCTACTGGAAGGGAGCTACGACCCCCTGTCTGAAGGCTTTGACCCTCAGCACCACTACAGACCACGCTTCATCAATTTTCATACTGGATCCATCAGTTTCCATACGACATACTTTGTCGGTCACCAGATTTATGTATTTTCTGTATTCTCACACCAGTTCTTCATATTTTCGTCCATCATTCAAACCAGAGATTCATCATCGTCAGATTATATTCATGGGTGCATCGTAGTGTCGGATTTATCAGTTAAGAACAGAGCTCGCCCATACAGATATTCTTTTGAGAAATTTTTTTTTGCCACCCACACAATGCACACATCGATCTCTATTTTTCTTCTCCTTTTATAGTTTTGCCTTTATTAAAACCATGAGTCAAAACCACGAACCACTAATGGTATTACTCTGTCAGTATTCCTTTTAGTTTATCCCACGGGGCTTTTTGATCTCTTTTTAATAAATATATTTACAATTTTTTTAATTCCCAAGCCTTATGTCTAAAGTTTAACCCTTCGGACTTTAGTTTAAGCGTTGTGGCAATACTCTTCCTCTGATGGCCTTATAGAAGCCCTTTGTTACTTTTCCTCCCCCTTTGACATCAATGGCAAAGAGTTTGACAATACCATGCTCCCCCTGATATCATGCTTATAAATGCCAACAATGCATCCTTTTCATATGACCGATGCTCCCCCTTAGCCTGAGCATTCAGAGAAGCCCAACAACACCTCACAACCAATTTAATCTTCTATATTTAAGTAGACCTGATCCTTTGCATGGTAGAAACTACTCCTAGTTTCTGTCTGAGATATTCAAAAGCTTCCCTGGGTAGAGGTTTGGTAAATATATCAGCAACTTGTTCTTTGGAGGAAACATACTCCAATTTCACCTTTTGTTCAAGCACTTGTTCACGTAAGAAGTGATATTTGATGGGAATGTGCTTGGTCTTGGAATGCATAACAGGATTCTTTGAGATACTGATAGCACTTGTATTATCACACATAATGGAGACAGGAGGTGTAAATTTGATTTGAAAGTCTTGTAGGGTTTGCATCATCTAGAGAAGTTGAGTGCAACATGATGCTACAGCCACATATTCTGCTTCTGATGTAGATAAGGCAATGGAGCTTTGCTTCTTGCTAAACCAAGATACTAACCAGGGCCCCATAAAGAATGCACCACCACTAGTGCTTTTTCGATCATCAACACTTCCAGCCCAATCTGCATCAGTGTATGCATGAAGAGTAAGATCAGCATTCTTTGGATACCATAGTCCAAAGTCTTGAGTTCCTTGTAGATATTTGAATATTCTTTTCACAACCTGAAGATGAGACTCTTTTGGATTAGCTTGGAATCGTCCAACAATCCCAACTGCATGCATGATGTCTAGTCTTGTCCCAGTGAGATAAAGTAGACTTCCTATCATAGATCTGTATTATGGTTGATTTACGGTGGGGGAATCATCATTAGAACTGAGATTACATCCGGTTATCATTGGTGTACTTACAGGTTTGCAATCTTCCATGCCATACTTCTTTAGGATTTGCTTGAGGTACTTTGCTTGTGGTAATAATATACCATCTGTTGTTTGTTGCACTTGCAAGCCAAGAAAGAAGCTTAGTTCCCCAAGTAAATACATTTCAAATTCTTGTTGCATATCAGAAGAAAATTTCTGACTCATAGACTCTTTATTACTTCCAAAAATGATATCATCAACATATAC
Organism: Pinus albicaulis; assembly: GCA_034641835.2. Classification (NCBI taxonomy): domain Eukaryota; kingdom Viridiplantae; phylum Streptophyta; class Pinopsida; order Pinales; family Pinaceae; genus Pinus; species Pinus albicaulis. Next base: position 1,216,991,487 of record CM076572.1, on the reverse strand, counting down.
AACCACAATCAATGGTTTGCCATTTTTAGCCTTTGTGTATAAGTTGTTATCAGCAGACCCCTTTGAAAATCCTTGTTGATGAAGATATTTGTCAAGATGATAGTACCATGCCCTTGGAGCTTGTTTGAGACCATATAGAGCCTTTTTAAGTCTACAAACAAGTTTTTCATCATTTCCCAAAATGAATCCTTCTGGTTGTTCTATATAAACTTCTTCTTCTAAATCACCATTTAGAAAAGCAGATTTAACATCCATTTGATAAACTTTGATTTGTTGGAAGCTTGAAAAAGCAAGAAACATTCTTATGGCTTCAATTCTGGCTACAGGAGCAAAAGTTTCTTCAAATTCTATACCTTCTTGTTGAGCATACCCTTTGCAAACAAGTCTAGTCTTATTTTTGAATATCCATTTAGTTCTAGTGACATTTTTTTCATGAGGTCTTGGTACTAATTCCCAAGTGTGATTCTTTTCAATTTGATCAAGCTCTTCATTCATGGCTTGAATCCAACATTCATCTTTGCTAGCTTGACTAACATTGTGAGGTTCAATAATGGACTGAAATTCCAGATTGCTAGAAGATCCCACTATAGACCTTCTTGTTTGTACACCTGATCCCTTTTCTCCCAAAATTTGAGATTCTGGATGATTCTTTTGAACATATCTAGATGGAGCTTTTTCAGATAAATCATCTTCGGGTTCTTCATTGGGTTCACTGTCCATATCATCCTTATTTAATGTAGAAGGATATGTGTCATCATCATCTTCATCTGTTGCTTGCTTTTCATCTTTTGGAGCTACAGGAGACTCATCAATAACAACATCAATACATTCAACAATCTTCCGAAGTCTTTTATTGTAACATTTATATGCCCTACTCCTAGAGGAATAACCAAGAAATATTCCTTCATCTGCTCTGGGTTCAAACTTTCCAAGATTTTCATCATTGTTCTTGATAAAGAATTTTGTTCCAAAAATTCTAAAATGCTTTATAGTGGGAGTATTACCATACCAGAGTTCATATGGAGTTTTATCACTATTTACATGAACATGTGCCTTGTTGAGAATGTTTACTGCTGTATGTGCTGCTTCTCCCCAAAATGTGTTAAGTGTTCCAGAATCATCAAGCATAGCTCTAGCCATTTTTTGAACTATTCTATTCGTTCTTTCTGCAACACCATTTTGTTGTGGAGTGCCAGCTACAGAAAACTGTCTTTTTATGCCATGTTGTTCACAAAATTCAAGGAATTCATTTGATGTATATTCTCCTCCTCGGTTAGATCTGAGACACTTGATTTTTAGATCTAATTCATTTTCAACTAGTGCTTTAAATATCTGAAATTTCTCAAATGCTTCATCTTTGTGTTTAAGCAGCCCAATCCAACACATTCTAGAGAAATCATCAATGAACAAGATATAGTATTCTTCACCACGTGGTGAATTTTTCCTCATGGGTCCACATATATCAGTATGAATGAGTTCAAGAGGCTTACTTGATGATCCTTCCTTGGCATTAAACTGTACTCTGGTTTTCTTACCAAATTGGCAAGATTTGCATATGATATTTTCAGGTAGAGTAATATTGGGAAGATCACGAACAGCCTTAAGTCTGCTTGATTTGTTGATTTGAGAGAAGCTCAGATGCCCCAACCTTCTATGCCATAGCCAATTTTTTGAAGATTTACTCAAGTAACATTGTTCTTTGCAGTTCTTCAATACATACAGGTTGCTTGGAGTTCTTTTTCCTTTTATAATTGCTTTACCTGTATCAAGATCACGTACCACACATTATTTTGAACTAAATACAACTTCAGTTCCTTGATCACACATTTGACTTACACTTAACAGGTTATGCTTTAATCCATCTGCATACATAACTTCATTAGCTTTCACCTTTTCTTTTAGAAAAACAGACCCTTTTCCCTTAATGACCGCAGGAGTATCATTTCCAAACGTAACATTCTTTTCCTTTTCTAAAGCACTATATGCTAGAAGTTTGTTTTTGTCACCTGTCATGTTTCTTGAGCATCCACTATCAATGTACCATTGGTTTTCTTCACCTTCTGCAAATAACGCTATGCCACAATTTTCAACCTATAATTCCTTCTTTTTCCATACTTTGGAGCTTGAAGGAACATGCTCTTTTAGTTGAACAGTTGTTATAAGTATTATTATTTGTTTCAATATCAATCCTTTTCTTTCTTGCTTCTCTTGTCATGATGGTTTTATATGCAACACATTGAACAGCTTTATGACCAAAATTGTGACATGAGAAACATTGTCCATTGAAGAAGAAATTTCTGCAATCATAAAATCTTCTACTTGAATTTACCTGTTGATTGATGTTTTTTTGAAAGACATTCCTGTTAGTGTTCTTTGAATTGAGATGATCATGCTTTACCTGTAAAGATTCTTTATTCCCTTGCTGAGTGGCAGCATGTTGTAAACCAGCTGTAACTACTTTTAGATAATTTGGTGCTGAAGCCTGAGAAGATTCTTCGATATATCCAAGACCTGTCTTTATAAGAGGAGAACGGTGTACCTTGATAATCTCATCTAGGGTTTCAGATACTTTAGAAAATATAAGATTCAAAGTCTTTACTTTCTCAAGTTCTTTTCTTAGACTTACTACTTCACACTCTAATTTCTCATTGTGTTTCTCCTTTTCTTCAAGCTGATTTTTCAGAGTTTCTATGATTATTTTACTCTCTTCTAGGCCAATTTTGAGTTGATTATTTTCATCAAGAAAATATTTGTCTTCTAGAGCATCCACAAAAGTATCCTTTTCTTCTTTATAATCTTTTTCAAATGCCATTAGAAGTCTAAGATCTTGTTCACATTCTTCCTCATTATCAGATAACCCATCACTTTCTTCATGAGTATAGTAACTTTTTCTAGTGCTAAAGCGATTCTTATTCCTTCTTGTACCTTCCTTCCCCTTGTTATGTGTTTCTTTATGAGGACACTTAGCAGCATAATGACCAACTCTTCTACAATCAAAGCATTTGAAAGGAAGCTTACCTCTGAACCATCCTGTGCCAAGTTGAAGTTTCTTTACAAATTTAATCTCATCTTCTTCTGAGATATATCCTAATCCTTCTGGTTTTTGTACCTCCTTCCCTTTTGTAGAAGCTCTGAAGACTGCCTCTTTGACTTCAGACGGTCCTCCTCTTCTCATTTCATATGCAGTTAGTATGCCATGAAGTTGTACCACAGTAAGATTTTGAAGATCCTTCTTTTCTTCAAGAGCTGAAACTTTTGACTCAAATTTTGTCGTTAGTGATCTTAAGATTTTCTCAACCAAAGTAGATTCGGTTATAGTTTCTCCCAGATTTCTCATACGATTTACAATATCATCAAGACGTAAGAAGAAATTGGCAATGCTCTCCTCATTCTCCATTTTTAGATTCTCATATTGAATTCTGAGAGTTTGGAGTTTAGCACTTTTTACCTTTGCATCACCTTCATAACTTAGAATGATTTTGTCCCATATTGCCTTTGTTGTATTTAGCTGCATGACTTTGACAAATTCTGATTCAATTAGACTTCCCAATAGAGCATTGACCGCCTTTGCATTTGTTTCATAATTCTTTCTTTCCGTCGAATACGTTGGCACTGCAGCTGGATATTGATATCCTTGTTCAACAATTGCCCATACATATGCTCCCAGAGACTGAAGATAGGATCTCATCCTTGTTTTCCAGAAGATTAAACTGTTTCCGTTGAAGAGCATAGGACTGATAGATGTTGTTCCATCTTGGTTACTCATCTTGCTTGATCTTCCTTCTAGCGGCTAAGCTTTTCAGAAGGACCTGCTCTAATACCAATTGTTGAGAAAAATACTGAGAGGGGAGGGGTGAATCAGTATTTAGGGCTGAACACTTTTTCTTTTCGTTCTTTTAAAACATATGTTACAATACAACATCCACCATGTATGTTCAGAAATCGTATTATGTCGTTATTTAGAGCATTGCATCAGATAAGCATTAAGCATGAACAGAACCAACAGAACAAACCATCAAACATAAACAACACATATGAACACCAGGATTTAAGGTGGAAACCCAATTCGGGAGAAAACCACCGCTGCTGTAATCTCAGTCTTCAATATTTATTATAGAGAAAACTTCTTACAATATATGCTGGTGCAGACTTATACCAGCACGTAGGCACCCACCTACAGAAGGCTACAACCTTCTCTCGTTTACCAGCCTCTCCTGGAAGGGAGCAACTACCCCCTGCTCTCGTTTACCAGTTCCTACTGGAAGGGAGCTACGACCCCCTGTCTGAAGGCTTCGACCCTCAGCACCACTACGGACCACACTTCATCAATTTTCATACTGGATCCATCAGTTTCCATACGACATACTTTGCCGGTCACCAGATTTATGTATTTTTTGTATTCTCACACCAGTTCTTCATATTTTCGTTCGTCATTGAAACCAGAGATTCATCATCATCATATTATATTCATGGGTGCATCGTAGTGTTGGATTTATCAGTTAAGAACAGAGCTCGCCCATACAGATATTCTTTTGAGAAATTTTTTTCGCCACCCACACAATGCACACACCGATCTCTATTTTTCTTCTCCTTTTATAGTTTTGCCTTTATTAAAACCATGAGTCAAAACCATGAACCGCTAATGGTATTACTCTGTCAGTATTCCTTTTAGTTTATCCCACGGGGCTTTTTGATCTCTTTTTAATAAATATATTTACAATTTTTTGAATTCCTAAGCCTTATGTCTAAAGTTTAACCCTTCAGACTTTAGAGAAATATCCAACGCTTCCAAATAAATTAATCTTACGATAAACCTTTGACCCCGGGCCCACATACATGGTCAACAACCAATCCAATATTCCCATCATACCATAGTAAACTTCGCGCAAGTGCACTGTCCGATCACCGTTAGATTAGTGAGCTTCCAGATCAACGACGTATATTCATATCGCTCGATCTCCGATGCCGAACGTTAACATGCGATGGTCCTCCGTACCTGTGTTAATCTTCACGCATCTTCAAAAAATGACGACTGTCTGATGACCCCTTCCCAGATCAACGACGCTCAACGATATCGCTGGGCGTCTTGGGTCAAACTATAATGCGCGATGGCGCATAGTAAAGAGTGGTTTGGTAAAATCGTACCGAGACGCATGTCGCCCGTTTTGTGGAGTCGCTCCTCACCTCTTGAATACCGCTTGCCCATTGAAAGTGGTGCGATGAAAACCATAAACCGCCTTCACTGTTCCTCCTTCATGGTTCTGCCCTTCGCTCAAGGTTCCGTTCATGATTCCAAAGGGTTAGTCTGGGTTTTGCGCTATAACTCTTGTCTATCTTTGGCAGGATTTTGAACAAATGTAGTTCTCTTCCGATGGGATTTTCTTACGAACATAAACTCGTTACAATTCAATGCCATTCTTCAATTCTACTATGATATATATAACATATCAATCTTCCATTTCGGAGTTCTATCCTGTCACAGTTCCGCTTCTACCTGTACATTCAAAAACATCATATCTCTGTCACCAATAAGTTCTTCAAAGGATACGCTGAATGCCTCGAGAGCCCCTCATATATTCAACCAAGTATTTCCATGACTGCAAATATCAAACTAAGCTAGTTCTTCATTTCAAGAAGGTCTCATCCTGGAATTTGAATCCTATCACCATGATTCCTCAACAGGGTTTCACTTTTAACTCCATACGCAGAGACTCATACAAAATTTCAGGGGATTCCATACAAGCATTACCTCAGTCAATACACATATAGTACACATATCCTTAACTCTGCAACAAAGATTTCATTCCTCTCCAGGCATCGAAGGTATCCTCTGCTTACTATGAAATTGATCACACAGGGCATATATATTCCAGATTAACTCAACCATACTTAGCACAATTCCATAGTTCTTCATTAACATATACAAATCTTGGCCAGATATTCAATTTTGACCTTCAATTTATTACCTTATCTCTTTTGCCTTATGGGTAGTTTAGACGCTGCTCCTGTCTTTGCCAATTCCTTTGCCATCAATGACAACATTTCCAACACAATGGTAGAGTTACATGATGGTTATTGTTGTTACAGGAATTTGATATCACTATTTTAGATGAACCTAGAAAAGATAATGTGGTTGTTGATTTTCTTTCTAGATTAAATATAGGTGATGATTGCACTCCTACTGAGGATTTTTTTCTAGGCGAATATATTTTTGCCATATCTACTCACTCACAGTGGTATGCAGATATAGCCAATTATCTTGTTGTAGGAAAATTCCCACACCATTTATCTTCCAAAGAAAAGAGGAAGATCGTACAACAAAGTGCTACCTACTCCTGGATAGAGGGCAATCTCTATTACACCATGCCAGACTTTCAGATTAGGCAGTGTTGACATTCAACAAGATGATGATCCTAGTGAAAATTAAGCACCTTCACTAGGTGGGGCCCATACGATATTTTTAGGTGTATGCCTATTTTTAGAATGGTGAGCATATTTTAAAATTAGCAGGAGACTAATTCTAGATGGTTGATCAAATTCTATTTTTAAGATGATTTTCTATTTTTAGATATATGGGCGAAGTCTATTTATAGATCACATATATAAAAATAGAATGCATGTCGATTATTATTAGCCCTTAATGATAATCAGACAATGAATAATAACCTACTCTCTTGAAGCACTTGATTTGAGTTAACTGATGTGGAAAACCAGTTAGCTGAAGGAATTACGCATTCCAAGGTTGGTTGGTGGGACATGCATAATGGACTTCGTTGTAAATGATTGTGGTAGAGTTGTAACAGAGTTGGAAGGGTAGTTATGGGAGTTGTTATTTAGTTTAACTCAGTTAAGTGAGTTAAACTCAGTTTTGCTAGTTGTAACTCATAATACACTAGTGAGAGATTAGTGAATTAATTATTTAATTAATTCACAAGCAGTGTCTCACATAAAACTAAATAAATACAACTGTTAACTACTTGCATGTCAGATCCAGTGGAGACCCAGTGGAAAGATAGGTGAAAGGGTGTGGTTGACAATCAATTGTGACTATAGTGGTGCATTCAATGCCTCTACACACACATTGGAGATGCCAATGAGGATTGCGCAGTCAAGGAGGACAAGATTACATTCATTCAAGGATCTTCTTTAACAGGGATTGCGCAGTGGAGGTAGGTTGTCAGGAGGAAGTAAATTGGTGCATGTGTGGACCAATTTTTGTATGACAGTTGTGAGATGATTGTATATTGTACTAAGAGCTCTATGAGCAGAGATTTGTATGAGATTGTTTCATGATCCATGATACACATAATATATGATAGTTGGTGTTTTTAGCTTTAATATTTCCTAGTAAAAACATCTTGTTATGTGAAATTGATTTTTCTTCATGTGTTTGCAATTGGCGATTTAATTTCTGCAAAGAATTAAGTAGAAGGATTCTGTATTTAAGAGTGGATTTAATTGTTAGATCAGGAGAACCTGATAATACATCACAATATTGTTTAAATTTCTACATGGTATTGGAGTAGAAGAGATTTCAATATTGAAGCAGTGCTAAATTTTGTTGGTGGAACAATTTGAATTTGTTGCAGGAATTTATTGGTGCGATAGTTGAGTAAACATCAAAATGGATTTCAATGGTTTGCGGTTGGAGTATGCACTCAAGGGAAACTCAAACTAAATTGCATGGAAGGATAGGATGGAGGTGGTGCTTGAAGATGATGGATTGAAGGAATTCATCGACAGTGATATTCCTAAGCCCACTTCGACGGATGCTACATTACTTGATGCCTAGTAAAAGAAAGTAGCAAAGACAAGAAGGATTATGTTGGAAGGTGTAAAGACCATATTATGTCAAGCCTTCACAAGAAAGCCACTCCATTTGCAATGTGGAAGGCTTTGACAGATATTTTCCAAAGCAGCAGCAACCATAGGAAGTTGGCGTTGAAAGATAAACTTAGAAAAATGAAAATGGAGAAGAGCGACAGTATTCCAAAGTATCTCACAAAATTTGTCCAATGTCGGGATGAGTTGGGGAGTGTGGGAATTAAATTTGTTGATGATGATTTGGTGAGCTTGAATCTCCTTGGACTTTCGAAGTGTTGGCACAGTTATGAAGACTCTATCAATGGACGGGAAAATATGCCGGATTGGGAGCAAATTTGGTTGAATCTAGTGTAGGAGGAGATAAGGCGGAACACCAGGGATGGCTCTTCATCAAAGCATGATGATGAAGAGGATTATGCTTTGGCTGCCAAAGCAAGGAAAGGGAAGGGGAATAAATTTCACTCAAAATCTGAGGCTAAAGGCAAGAAGTTGGATTTGTCTAAGGTGAAGTGTTTTCACTGTCACGAACATGGGCATCTCACCACTAACTGCCCATAGAAAAAGAAGAACAAGAAGGCTGCAAGAGCTGTAGCTGGTGAGGCCCTTTCCTCGCAATTTGAACTTGATTTCTCTTTGATTGCATGCTTGGTTTCAAGCACAATGGGATTGGTGTGGTATCTTGATAGTGGTGCTTCCTTCCACATGACGAGAGATAAGGAGCTTTTCAGCGACTTGGAGGAGAAATATCTCCAAATTCATATAGATATGGGCGACGATGGATGATACAATGTGACTGACATTGGTACCATTACCTTTGAGAGGGAGTCAGGTAAAACATTTCTGTTGAAAAATTTTATGCATGTTCTAGGTCTAAATAAGAACCTAGTCTCAGTCGCGATGTTGGAGGATAGAGGTTATGACGTTGTTTTTTGCGATTGAAAAGCTTTCCTGCAACATAAAACAATGGGTCAAGCCAAGAAGATAGGGATTGGAGTCAAGAATCCCTACAAGCTAGAGGTAGATGGTTGTGCTGTAATGGTGGGCAAAGCAGAAGAAGTGGTGAGCTGTGATGAAGGCGAATTATGGCACAGGCGATTGGGCAATCTTCACCATGGCACCCTGAAGATTTTGCAGCAGATTTCTACTAGACTTCCCAAGGGTACACTTGTGAACTTAGATCAGTGAAAGGGATGTAATATGGGTAAGTTTGTGAAGACCACCTTTCATGAAAAGGAGAACTGTGCTTCAGTGATCCTGGAGAGAGTTCACACAGATGTGTGTGGGCCATTCTCAGTTGCTTCGACATAAAAACACAGTTATTATGTTATTTTTTTTTATGAATATTCTAGTAGATGTTGGATCTTCTTCATGCAGAAGAAGGATCAAACATTCTAAAAGTTCTGTGAGTTTAAAGCATTGGTGGAGAAAGAGTCAGGGAATCAAGTGAATGCTTTGTGGAGTAATAATGGTGGTGAATATATATTGAACGAATTCAAAGACTTCTGTAGCAAAGAAGGAATTCAGAGAGAACTCATAACACCTCATAACACACTGCAGAATGGGGTCGCGGAGAGGAAGAACTAAACGATTGTGGGTGCTGCACGAGCTATGCTGCATGATCAGGGCCTACCAATGCTCTTGTGGGTGGAAGCATACAACACTGCAGTTTATGTGAAAAATCATTGTCCTCATAGAGTACTTGGCATGAGTACACCTGAAGAATATTTTACTGGTAAGAAGTTGGATGTTTCTCATTTAAATATTTTTGGCTCATCTGTTTATGTTCATGTGACCAAAAACGTCAAGAAGAAGTTGGAGCCGACTAATGAAGTTGGGATATTTTTGGGGTACATAGAAACACCCCATAATTATCGTGTGTATTTTCCAAACAGTAGAATGACTATGGTGTGATAGGATATAAAATTCAATGAGGAGAAAGCCATGAAGTTGTCGCTTGAGAGGGAGCTAGACTTGCATGAAGAGGAGGAACTACTTGTTCCCAAAGATGAGCCTCCAAATGTGGATCAACCACAGGAGGAAGTTCATGGAGTGGAGGATTCCACTCATGTAGAGCCAAAGATCAGAACAGGTTGAAGGCGTACCACAGAAGCTAAGAGGCTGAAGCTTGATGCAGCACAAAATGTAGGAGTCCCTACTTCACAACGCAGACAGAGATAGTGTCCTGACCGTTTCATTGGATACATGGCTCTCATGAGAAAATGTATTGTGACAGAGCCATCTTCCTTTCAGGAAGTAGTGCAGGATCCCACATGGGTAGATGCAATGGTGGAGGAGTATGACTGCATTATCAGAAATAGTGCTTGGGAAATTGTTCCAAGGCCAGTTGATAAATTAGTGGTAGGTTAAAGATGGATCTACAAGGTAAAGAAAGCTTTTGATGGGAGTTTTGAGAAGTATAAGGCAAGATTTGTGACCCGGGGCTTCTCACGGATCAAGGGGATTGATTATGAAGAAATATTTTCACCTGTTGCATGGTATTCTTCCATAAAGACCATCCTTTCTCTCTCAGCGTAGATGGATTGGCACATTCACCAGATGGATGTGAAGATTGTGTTCCTTAATGGGAACATTGAGGAAGAAGTGTACATTGAGTAGCCTGAAGGATTTGAGATCTTCAGCAGCGAGTCAAATGTGTGTAGACTCAAAAGAGCATTGTATGGTCTAAAGCAAGCACCCGGTGCTTGGTACACTCGGATCAATAGCTATTTCACTGGACTTGGCTTCACCAAGAGTGAGGCGGATGAAAACCTATACCAGATTGTTGTGGAGGGTAAGCTTTTAATCATTTTTCTTTATGTTGATGATTTAATACTGACTGGTCATGAGCAGCTGATACACTCATGCCAGGAGGATCTTGCAAAGGAGTTTGAGATGAAGGATATGGGCCTCCTTCACTATTTCCTTGGATTGGAAATATGGCAACGAGATGGTGAACTATTTGTGTCTCAAGGAAAGTATGCTCGAGAGATACTTGGTAAGTTTCACATGGAGGAATGCAAACCCATGGATACTCCTCTTCCAGGAAACTGAAGGAAAGAGGATGCTACATTGGCAGAGGTAGTGGATGCTACTGTCTATCGACAGTTGTTGGGTTCGCTCATGTATTTAGTTAATACAAGACCAGACATATGCTATGTGGTGAACTAGCTTATTCAAGCGATGGTTAAGCCTACCAAGCTCTTTTGGAAGGTAGGCAAGCATGTCCTGAGATATCTCAGGGGCACATATAAGTATGGCTTATGGTACAGACAGACAGATGAGGTGAAGTTGCATGGCTTCACGGATGCAGAATGGGCAGGCAACACAACGGATAGAAAGAGCACATTAGGAGGGGTTTTCAGTATCAGATCTACAGTTATTTCTTGGTGCAACAGGAAATATAGATCCGTGGCACTTAGTTCAGCGGAAGCAGAATACATGGCAGCAAGTCAAGCTGCGTGTGAGGCTATCTGGATGAGGAAGATCATGGTTGGTTTGTTTAGTTATCATTTAGATCTTACAGTGATTCATTGTGATAATCAGAGTTGCATTAAACTCTAGATTAATCCTATGTTTCATGATATATTTAAGCATATAGATATTTGGTATCATCATATCAGAGATTGTGTGCAGTGGAAGATCATGTTGCTTTAGTGCATTCCTACCGAAGATCAAGATGCATATATTCTGATGAAGGTGCTCACCAGGAGCAAATTCAAATACCATAGAGACAGGATCAGGGTGAAAGATAATCCCTTTCTTGTTGAGAGGGAGTGTTGAGATTCAACAAGATGAAGATCCTAGTGAAAATTAAGCACCTTCACTAGGTGGGGCCCGTAGGCTATTTTTAGGTGTATGTCTATTTTTAGAATGGTGAGCATATTTTAAAATTAGCAGGAGACTAATTCTAGATGGTTGAGCGAATTCTGTTTTTAGATATGTGGGCAAAGTCTATTTATAGATCGCATATCTAAAAATAGAATGCATGTCAATTATTATTAGCCCTTAATGATAACCAGACAATAAATAATAACTTATTCTCTTGAAGCACTTGATTTCCGTTAACTAATGTGTCAAACTAGTTAGTTGAAGGAATTATGCATTCCAAGGTTGGTTGGTGGGACATGCACAATGGACTTCATTGTAACTAATTGTGGCAGAGTTGTAACAGAGTTGGAAGAGTAGTTATGGGATTTGTTATGTAGTTTAACTTAGTTAAGTGAGTTAAACTCAGTTGTGCTAGTTGTAACTCATGATATACTAGTGAGAGATCAGTGAATTAATTATTTAATTAATTCACAAGCAGTGTCTCACATGCAACTGAAGAAATACAACTGTTAACTACTTGCATGTCAAATCCAGTGGAGACCCAGTGGAGAAATAGGTGAAAGGTTGTGGTTGGCTATCATTTGTGACCATAGTGATGCATTCAATGCTTCTACACACAAATTGGAGATGCCAATGAGGATTGCACAGTCAAGGAAGGAAAGATTGCATTCATTCAAGGATCTTCTTCACCAGGGATTGCGCAGTGGAAGTAGGTTGTCAGGGGGTAGTAAATTGGTGCATGTGTGGACCAATTTTTATATGACAGTGTGATAATATTGTATATTGTACTGAGAGCCCTATGAGCAGATATTTGTATGAGATTGTTTCATGATCCATTGATATACATAATATATGATAGTTGGTGTTTTTGGCTTTAAGATTTCCTGGTAAAAACATCTTGTTATGTGCGATTGATTTTTCTTCATGTGTTTGCAATTGGCGATTTAATTTTCGCAAAGAATTAAGTAGAAGGATTATGTATTTAACAATGGATTTAATTTTTAGATCAGGAGAGTCTGGTAATACATCACAGTATTGTTTAAATTTCTACAGGGGGTGTGTTAGAGAAGATGAGGTTTTTTATATCTTGAAATCTTGTCATGAGGAACCCTGTGGAGGGCACTTCGCTGACAAAAGGATAGGATATAAAGTACTATCAACAGGTTACTACTGGCCAACTATATTCTAGGATTCCAAGAAGTTTGTGAAAGAATGTGATAGCTGCCAAAGGATGGGCCAACCTCTGAAATCAGATGAGATGTCATTGCGGCCTCACATAGTGATAGAACCATTTGAGAAATGAGCCCTAGATTTTGTAGGGCCAATTAATCCTTCATCAAATGATCCAGGTGGATATTGGTGGCCACTCGCCTATTCCACTTGGGGCCCCACCATTATCTCTTTCAGTTTTTCAGTTTCGGCACAACTTACTATTTTTAGTAGTTTTTCGGGTCCTGAACTTCCGAAGCCATTTTGAGGCCCTAAACGGAGATCGTATGCTAAATTTATGTCCCTGGGAAGTTGAAACACCAATTTACCCAAATGGGGCCCATAGTTTTGGCGCTTCATCTCCTAGGGTTAGGTTTTTGGACATTTAGAGTTCTCCATTGTTTCTCAATAATAAATAGGCCCTTGAGCCTCATTGTAACACAGTTCATAGGTCTGTAGCTACCACATCTCTTCTCAGAGATTCGCTACCAGCACCCTAGCTAGTTTATTTCCATTCTGTCTGTAAGAAAATTTTGGTTTTTTGATGTTAATGAAATGAAGTGTTATTTCCACTGCGTATTTTTATTTATGGTTATATGTGTATTCTTTTGCATTCCTACATAAATCTAGATCAGTGGTATCAGAGCGGTCTACTTTTTCTCGATCCTTCTTTGCATGTCCCCAACAAGGTTGGGATATAAGGAGTTAGGGCTCGATCTGGTGGAACCTTTGCAAGATCAGCCTTGCAAACCCTGAGGGATGCCAATGAGGGACGAAAAGAAAGATGAGGGAGTAGGAGATCCTATCAAAATATTTCTCGAGGAGGGCCTCGAAAAGCAAAGGAACACGGCGATGGATAACTTTTCCCAGATCCTTCAACGACTGCCCACCGATGGCGCATCTTCATTCAGTAGCCACTTTGGAGGCACGACTCCCTTTCAGGTACAAGTAAACTTTGGCATTCCCATATTTGAGGGTCAAATAGATGTAGATGCCATAGATAGATGGTTGAATCTATTAGAAGGATATTTCTCGGTTCATGACCTTTTTACACCGACAGAAGATTTTTTTTGCACTCTTGAAAGCCACCCCCCATGTCAAGGATTGGTGGGAAACCTACTGTGAGAAAAAGGATGAGATAGAACCCTCTTTGTTCTTAGTCATACCCACTTGGAATTCTTTCCGAGATGCCATCAAGGAACAGTACTATCCCGTGGGGAGCTATGAGGACAAGTACATACAATGAACCACGCTGCGGCAAAAAAGGGATCAAGATGTGCATGAGCTAATGAATCTGTTCCATACCTTGTGCACAAAGTTGGGTATCAAAGATTCAGAGAAACATTTGGTGCTAAAGTATCGTGGTTGTCTGCATAGATACATTTAGGAGGAAATCGAGTTCCTCGACATCTCCTCACTTGGTACGGCATACCGGTATGCTGCCAAGATTGAGTATAAATTCAAACAGAAGAAGAAAGACTTTGGATCTATGAATCAAAAGCAAGGGAAGGGTGCCCCCAAAATTCAAAACAAAGGAAAAAGCCAAGGCATGGCAGCCCAAGACAACCTGCCAAAGCCATAAGAAAATAAAAACACCAAAAAGCCAAAGAAGGACATGGGAAAGTGGTGTGAGTTCCATAAGAGCTCCACTCACAACACAAGTGAGTGTTGAGCCAAGCAGTCACTAGTGCCCGAGATGAGGGCTTTTGAATCAGATGCATGCTTCGACTCTGAATCAGAACCTAACAAGGGGAATGATAAAGGGAAGCAGATTATTGATTCAAAGCCCAATGCCACTGTTGCCACTACGAAGATCCAGAAGGAGGAACCAGAATATCCAGAGGAGGCAGAGCGTCTCTTCCACTCCTAGATGTGGGTAAAGGGTTCCCTACTACAGTTCATTGTCAACAATGGGAGCCAAAAGAACCTCATTTCAGCAGATGTCGTGAAGTGATTGGGATTTCCGAACATAGTGCACCCACAACCATACACCATCGGGTGGCTTCACCAAGGACGGGATCTCCGCGTCAACCAGAAGTGCCACCTTCCCTATAGCATCAAGCCCTTCACGGATGAGGTATTGTGTGACATTTCTCCTTTGATGTTTATGATGTATTATTAGGCCAACCATACTTGTGGAAGTGACATGTTGTGTATGAGTCCCAGCCTCGCGCTGTTATTGTGACTTTGGGAAATAAGTTGTAAGGATACCAGAGGTACCACCACCTCCCACTATCTCTTTGGTTACTACAAAACAATGCAGTAAGCTCATTTCCCAAACCATGAAATTTGTTTTCCTGATGATCTGCCCCTAGGGCAAGAAGAAGATTCTGGCCACGACCTCAAGACGTGGCTCCTCTGCACGACAAAAACAAATGGACAAGTTTGTGGAGGAGTACGGGGACATCTTCACCTCACCCATAGGGATGCCTCTACACTGTCAGGTAAAGCACCCCATTGACCTAACCCCAGGTGTGCCGCTACCGAATGGACCGATCTATAGGCACTTTGTTCTTGAGAATGATGAAATCAAGAGGAAGATTTAGGAGCTGCTGCAGAAAGGTCACATTTGGCCAAGTTCATCGCCCTGTGGGAGCCCGATTGTGTTGGTACGGAAGAAAGATGGGACTTGGAGACTCTGTATTGACTATCGATCGTTGAACAATATCACTGTCCGAAATAGGTACCTGATCCCATGGGTTGATGACCTTCTGGACCAACTCAAAGGGGAAAAATATTTTAGCAAGATCAACTTGAAGTCTGGGCATCACCAGGTACCAATCGAACCCTCTGATGTGTGGAAGACTGCCTTCAAAGCCAAGGAGGGCCTTTTCGAATGGCTCGTTATGCCTTTCGAGTTGACGAATGCTCCTGCAACCTTCATGAGGTTGATGGATGACATCTTGCGTCCATTCACCAACTCATTTCTTGTGGTGTACTTGGATGAAATTCTAATCTTCAACCAGACTTGGGAAGAGCATCTCCACCACATTCGAGAAGTCCTCCAAAAACTACGGAAACACAAGTTGTGTGCCAATTTGGAGAAGTGCACTTTTCGCATGACCCAGCTTCAATATCTAGGATACATTATTGATGAAAGGGGGGTGCATGTAGATCCAGCCAAGATCTAAGTCATTCAGGATTGGCCAGCCCCAACCACTCTAACATAGCTTCACAGCTTTCTGGGTCTTGCTAATTTCTACCACAGGTTCGTGTTGGAATTCTCTCATATCACTTGGCCCTTGAGTCAAGTCACCAAGGGAGGAGCAAAAGAAAAATTCTATTGGTCGGAATCTCAACAGAAGGCGTTCGTAGAATTGAAACATCGCCTCTATTCTTCCCCAGTTCTCACATTGCCAGACTTGCAAAACCATTTGAGATCAAGATAGATGCCTCTGACTATCCTATTAGGGAAGTTCTTACTCAACAGGGGCATCCAGTGCCATATCACAATTAGACATTATCTGACACAGTTTGCAAGTATCCCACTTATGAAAAAGAAATGTATTCCATTGTGTAGGCATGTCGATAATGGAAGCATTACATTTGGGGAAGGAAACAATCATCCACACAGACCACCGACCCTGAAGTTCATACGAACACAAGGGAATTTGCAGAATGATTGCCATCAGAAATGGTCCACATATCTGCAACAATTTCATTTGAACATCAAGTATAAGAAGGGTATAAGCACCAATAATGTTGTCGACTGCCTCAGCCGACCACCGATCATGGCCATAACCACAGTTCTCAACTCTTGTGGGCACGAGACTTCTAATTGGCCGCTTCTCTACAAGAGCAATCCAGAATTAAGCCACACATACAAGGCACTCTTAGGGGGTATGCAAGTTCAAAATTATCACCTCCAAGATGCACTGTTATGTCACATGGGACACATTTGTGTTCCTTCAAGCAAGCGTGCCAAGATGATATGGGAAGTGCACTACAGTAAATTCGATGGGAATTTTGGGGTCGAGAAAATAGTGGCAATACTGCAAAAGTATTTCTATTGGCCAAACCTTTGACAGGATGTCAGGAAGTACATCAGATCCTGCACTGCTTGTGCCATTTCCAAACTGACCATCAAGAAGCAAGGGCTCTATACTCCACTACCTACCCCTAGTCGACCTTGGGAATCCATCTTCATGGATTACATGTCAGGCCTCCCTTATACTAAGCATGGAAAAGACTTTGTTTTCATGGTCATCGACATATTCTCAAAGATGGCTATTATGGCAGCCTGCAAGAAGAATATCATAGCAGAAGCCATTGCTAAAATCTTCTTTGAATGAGTGTGGGTTCACTTTGGGATCCCATAGTTTATCATATCAGATTGCGACAACAGGTTCCTCAACACATTTTGGTCTAGCCTCTAGTCAATGTTGGACACCAAGCTCACCAATTCCATAGCTTTCCATCCCCAAACTGATGGCCAGACAGAGGTCGTCAATAGGATGATTGTACACATTTTGCACATGTACAATTCAAAGCATCCATGCACATGGGATGAGAGCCTCCCGTATGTACAACACACTTATAACTGGGCTCTCCACAGCTCAACAGGCCACAGCCCCTTTCAGGTGGGCTTGGGATTCTAGCCACTATGTCCCATTGATGTAGCCATGCCATTTGCGGCTACTCCGACTGATTTGTCTCATGTCCAGTCAGAAGCTGACAAATAAAACAACTTCATTGAGCGCATTTAGCACATCCACCAACAAGTTCATGACATATTGGATAGAGCCAATTCTAAGTACAAGCAATGACATAATCAACATCAGGTGCCACACAACTTCCAGGTGGGCGACAAAGTGTGGCTACATTTGTAGGAGTGCCTCACTAGACCCCACCGCAAGCTTCGCCTACTCCGATATGGGTCGTACACCATCACTACGGTTGCAGGGAAGAATGTATTCGAGCTCAGTATTCCACCATTCCTTGGTTTGCATCCAGTATTCAATGTAGACCACCTTCATCCCTACTTCCCACCTCTACTGGACACCTCTGACATTGCAGAAGAACTCACACCAAAAGAGTTAAACCCAGACTGCATGGAATAGGCCACCACAGATTTTATCATGGACATGCAAATCAATAACACTTGCCAACGGAAGATCCAACTATATTGGGTTTTCAAAGCTGGCCAACTCCTGCACCAAGGCAAGTGGTTCACCAGGGACCAAGTTCAGCAGAAGTTTCCTCATCTCATGGAGGAACTCAACTCAATGGGGACCATTTCTTCCTAAGGTGGGAGGAATGATCTAGGTGGATATTGGTGGCCACCCGCCTATTCCACTTGGGGCCCCACCATTATCTCTTTCAGTTTTTCAGTTTTGGCACAACTTACTATTTTTAGCAATTTTTCGGGTCCTAAACTTCCAGAGCAATTTTGAGGTCCTAAACGGAGATCGTATGCTGAAGTTACATCCCTGGGAAGTTGAAACACCAATTTACCCAAACGGGGCCCATATTTTTGGCGCTTCATCTCCTAGGGTTAGGTTTTTGGACATTTAGAGTTCTCCATTGTTTCTCAATAATAATAGGCCCTCGAGCCTCATTGTAACACAGTTCAGAGGTCTGTAGCCACTACATCTCTTCTTAGAGATTCGCTACCAGCACCCTAGCTAGTTTATTTCCATTCTGTCTGTAAGAAAATTTAAGTTCTTTGATGTTAATGAAATGAAGTGTTATTTCCGCTGCATCTTTGTATTTATGGTTATATGTGTATTTTGTTGCGTTCCTACATAAATCTAGATCATCACATCAAAGATCATACATATTGGTCTGCACTGACTATGTCACAAAGTGGGTCTAAGCAAAGGCACTAACCAGAGCTACAGAGCAGGCTGTTTCAGACTTCTTGTTCGAAGATATTTTTGTTCACTTCAGGATACCCAGGGAGATAGTGACGGATGGAGGACCTCAGTTCACATATCATTTGATCCAAAAGCTGAATGAGAAGTATGGAATTCATCACAAGATCACTTCACCTTATCACCCACGGGAAAATGTGCAGGTGGAGAGCACTAATAAGATTATTGAGGGAATCTTAACAAAGACAGTAGCCAGCCATCGAATAAATTGGGCTGAGAAACTTCGAGAGGTGTTGTGGGCTTACAGAACAACATGGAGGAATACTACAGGCTTCTCACCATATGAATTGGTGTATGGTAAGAATCCTTTATTCCTGATAGAGTTTGAAATAAATACATTAAGAACAACATTGCAAGTCAATCTGGATTTAAGCACAACGCAAAGACAAAGATTGAACCAGCTTAATGAGTTGGAAGAGAAACGGTTGGCTACCATTTCACAGACAAAGATCATTCAGCAGCAAAGAGCTAGATGGCATGACAAGTTCATTAAGAAGAATAAATTTCAGAAAGGAGATTGGGCTCTCTTGTATGATTCAAGATTCAAGGATTTCAAAGGTAAGCTCTAAACCAGATGGCTAGGTCCTTAGGAAGTAGACATGGTCTTTGACAATGGGACTATACAATTGGTCACCATTGACAGTTCCAATACACCGTTACTGGTTAATGGGCACCGTCTGAGGTTATATCATCAACCTGCTTCGAAGGAATCATTTGTTAACATTGTCGCAGACTCTAATCTTTATGTTACGACAACAGGGGAATGTTCCCCTGTGTAGCCTGAAATTTGAAATTCCAATAAGTGCAGCAGCTGAAAACCACCCTTGTGGTAGTTGTTACACCCATTATAAAAAAAAAGAAAAGAAAAAAAGAAAAAAAGCAAGAATAAAAATATGATTGTGAAAACCTCTTTTCGGGGCGCAGTCAGACAATTTGTAACAGTTAAAAACCACTTTTGTGGCAGTTGTTACACCCAATTTTTTTCCCTTTTCCAAAATATCATCCTTCCTTCTTGGTATATTTTACAATATGATGTTACTTATTTTTTTCTTTTATGTATCTATTTTTCTTAATCATCATGTTTTCTGAAGAATAACTCAAAGGTTGTCTTGGCTGTTACACATGTAACAATAAACAACTGTGAATAGTGTTTCCTATTTTGTCACATGCAGCAATAATTACAAAAGTCAAGCATGACCACCATGATCACTGAATGAGGTTATGCCATCAATTCAAATTCCTCCTCCACATCATTTTAGGTACGTCATTAAAAAAGGTAAAAACATCATTTAATATTTTGGTGATTAATGGGAAGTGATAATATTCCTGTGACGGTTGTGGGCGACCGTCACCATTAAAGAAGGGGGGGATAAATCTTGTAATCATTGCAAGAAATCCATAGTCATGAAACAGTTATTAACCCTGCATGCATTGAATTAAATATCACGATAGCCAATTATGACCAAATCCGGCCAAAAAAAGTATTTGTACTTAAAGGTAGTTACCTTCCATAAGTAGACATTTATGTAGGAATGTGCGAAGTATGATTTGGTAATTTGCAAATCCTATCACCTCCCATCACCTTCCTTAGTTGAAGTCTTGCATCCTCATCCAAAAATCTTCATTTGAGATAAGCAGAGAAGGGTGTCGAGAGTAGTGTAGCGATATTACAGTTGGTTGAGCTTAAGGAGTGATTCAGAATAACAACAAGATGGGAGGAGCAACAGTAAGACACAAGTCAGAATCAATGGAATATTTGCAGAACTGTCCGAAATCTTATCAGGTATTTAGGGACGCCGAGTGGATTGAATATTTTCAGAAATTGGAAGGCTCAGACAAGGCTATTGCAATTGAATTCACTCAGAATTTGAATAACCATGAGACCTGAGTCAGGGGCCTGCAAATTGAAGTGACAAAAGAAGTGATTGCCCGAGTTACCACATTGCCAATAGAAGGACGGAGATGGTTTAATAGGAAAATCAATGACCCTTCTTTGAAGGAAGATTTTCTTGAAGGAGGGGAAAGGTTCGAAAAGAAGAGAAGAGGAGTTGACAGATTATCACTCCCCTACCCATGGCAAGATGTCGCATTAGGTTTAATCAAGTACATTACTTGTGAGGGGAGATCCACAATCATATTGAATTACCACTTCCCTCTACTTAATCATCTTCGACACTAGCAGAATATCAACATCCCATTTTTCCTATTGGGAAATATTAAGCATATGGCGACGGTGGTGAAGACAACAGCACATCCTGAAGCATGTGTGACCAACCATGGACTTATTAAATTGATCATTTTGGATGCCCTAAGCTAAAAGGGAAGGAGCTCGGAAGAATTTAAATGAAAAATGCCTAGGACAAATTGGAGAAAACAAGTCGTGACTTCGGAAGGAAGTCATGCAGATGCTGAAGTCCAGACTCGGCCCGTTAGGGTCAGAACTGGAAAAGAACCCATTGATGAGCCAATTGGGGACAGATAGCCAAAACATAGGGTGAGAGTTAACTTGCCAATAGAACCATTGCCCACAGCTGAAAAGCAGAAAGAAGCAAAAGGATCAGAAGAATATGAAGAAAGAGAACCCTCCTTGTCTGGTAAGGACAAAACTCATGTTCTGCTTTTAGAACTTGAAAATTTAAGAAAGAAAAATGAACATTTGAAAGAAATATTATTTGAGGGGAAGGAAATCTTTGTATCCATATGCACATCATGTTCTCAAGGACTAACAACAGCAGGGTATAAGGTTTGTGGGGAAAACACCAGCCCAATGGAAACAGAAACAAAACTTCTGGAGGTTGTTACGCTAGAACCTGCTAAGGATACTATTGTTACAAAAGAACCAAAAACTAAAGCAGAGGCTATTGTAGTGATTGAACTAGAGGCCGATACACAAGAACTTTTGGAGGCCACTGCTGTTACAGAAGAACCAGTAGTGGACACAGAGGCTACCCTAGGCGAAAATGAAGGGGCTGATACAAAAGAACCCACTAATGAAGCTGTTGTTACACAAAAACTAGCATTAGAGGTGGAACATATCCATCCAACAGAGGCTGTTGCACCAATTACTGATGCTAATGTTGAATGCAGAGGAATGCAGGGTCTCGTCACGGGATGGAGTTCCGAGAAAATTTTGTTGATTTCTGATTTATAGAAGTGGAAAAAGGAAGCAATCTCCCTTCGGGAGGGGGTGATCTCATTGAAATAGCATCAGAAGGATATAAGTGCTTTACAGGAAAAATGGATGAAAGAAGAGTTGAAGAAAGGTTGGGAAGATTATAAGCGGAAGGAAGCCGTAAAGAAGCAGGAGGACAGTTGCTGTTGTTACAATAGCAGGCTCAGGATCTGACTGTGGATAACCAAAAACTCCATGAGCTTGCCCTCAATTTGTTGGGGTGTAGGCGACCTTCCCTATATTACCCCATTTTCCTATGGGAATGCTATTACCTATTTCAGTTAAAAGTTGTCATGGATAACATGCCCTATCTGGGTTCTTCCACTCTCACATTTTTAGATGTCTTTCGTGCTGCTGATATGGCGAACAAAGCCTATTGTGTGAGTTATTTTTGCATAATATCATTTATGAGCATGTAAGTATGCAAATGGTGGTGATTATATTCTCCTACATGGGGGATTTGCAGTTATGAGCCTTTGTGTCATTTATGAGGAATCAGATTGAGTGGCATCTGTCCACCAAATCTATGGATGCCAATGAAGAGAAGACAACATTATGGATCCGGGTAGAACTAGGACAAGCCGCCAAATTAAGGTGGGAATTTAGAAGGATTCTAAGCACTCCTAGGATAAGGGAACCTGCTGCCACTTATAGAAGGAGGATTGTGAAATTTTTCCTTAATCAGTTTTCATTAATGAAGAGTCGAGCCCTGACTGGGTGTCTGAAGTGTATAGAAGCCAGCAGTGTTGAGCTGTTGGAAGGGGACCCATTTTCATTTCAAAACTTTGTGGTAGCTGTTACACAGGTACCATCATATGCACAGATAATACAGACCCTTGGCTCTTCCTGGCTTGGGCTAAGATTCAAATTCCCTTTGATTTGGCTACCAATAGAGGATTCCCAGATTCATTATGAATTGAGCAAGTATGAAGTAGAGTCTTGGGTATGACAGCTGATGGCTACTCAAGGGTACAGGTCTGCAGATGAAGACACAGTCGACTCTTATGACCTCACTAACCTGCACTAGATATATTCTCATGGGAGATGATATTTTTGCATGAGGACATGCAAGTGCTTCATCTGGAGGGAGATGTTGGGTGCTAGTTTTTCACTTATTTCCTACATCTGTTTCCCCCATTTTTACCTTGTGGCTACAACCGTTGGGACTATCTTTGCCTCTTTTCCTGTTTTTCCATCTTAAACAATGTTGTTTTACCTTATTTTCATTATCTTTCCGTTTCATCGATTATTATGATGTATCATGTCTTTTTTTATGACTAACTAGGATAAATGTTGGAAGAAGTTCTCTGGTCTTTTGCTGTCCTTCCATATTTTATTTTTAGCACAAAATATCTAGAGCATGAGGTGTACAGAAGTAGTGAAAGTGTACTGTTACAGTGAACTGTTACACCACGATGTTGTTACATCACGGTGTTGTTACATACCTGCTATATAAACTATTGTTACAACTGTACTGCTGACTGGACATTGTCAACTTCTAGATGCCGACTTGTCCGCAATTGCTGTTACGCTACAATTGTCATTTTCCATGGATAGTTGTAGAATTTATTACATGTATTTTAGGATGATAACTTTTGGGTAGTTTTGATTGTAATTTGTATTCTTCTATTCAAACTTTTTACTAAGTAGTGTTTATAACTATATGTATCTTATTTTGATCAGCATGAGAATCGTAAGATTCTCATGACTGATCTCTTCCTCATTTTTCTTAACATGTAACCATTATATAACTCTCAACCCTAGAATTCAAGGGGTTAGCAAAGAACAATATTTATTTTGGCTCTGTAATTTTGGCCACATTAATACAAAGTTATCACGTTGTTGCTGTTACATGCATTGTCTGGTTTAGTTTTCGTTTAAGTTTCTTTCTCTTCTTCGACCCTGTTAGGGAGGAAGGGCCCTCCTCTTTAGCAGGGGTTGAAGTGGTTAAGGTAGCTATACATATTTCTTATTTGCTTTATGTATTGGTGGAAATTTTGTTGTTTCTGTTTTGGATGTGAGTAGATCTGCTTCAATTTCAATATTATTATGCTGTTACACGGATGTGATTAGAGATACTAGCTGGCAATTGTTGTGTGGCGCGCTAAATATAGTTAATTAAGGCATGATTACATTCATGTAGATCGTTTTTATTTCTGCATGAGTGATTTCTTCCAGCATTTTATTCAACAACGATTTCACTTTACTTTGATTTTCTTCTAGTTTGATGTATCGGCATAGAAAGTGCAGCTGTCATTGAAATAAAAGACATCCTTGGATTGATAATTTATGTGCATTGTCTTAGTCATTTAACAATGATTAATAGAGTCCAACAATACTCACAATTTTATGTCTTGATTAAATCTTCTACATGCATTGTACTTGAATTAGGCTTATGGATGATACCTTTAAGAGCTCAGATGGCCTTCCAATTGGTGCTAGCTTCTCGTTGGTTGTTGATTGATTCTTTTCAAAATTTATGCACCAAACATCATTCAAACATCACAAAGGTTTCCTCAAAAGCCTTTCTCTACCTAAGAATGAATGCTATAACATGTGGTTAGGTATTTATGTATTGATTGAGAGCTTGAGTGGCCTTCCAAATACCTCATTGCCTACAAGTGTCTTTTAAAACCCCTACACATCTTTGTTCATAAAGAAAAGAGATCAATCCATGATCAGTAGGTAAGTTTAACAAATTGTATGCCTTCATTGGCCTCTAAATAGCATTGTTTCTCCTACTTTAGAAATGTTGTAGCATATGGTGTCCTAAAAGGAGGTTCTATAGGTCTTGGTCAAGGCATACAATAGTTAGATCTTAATACATGCCAGCAAAAACCAATATCCAAAATGTGATATGAAAATTGTCCTCGCACTGCCAGAGATATTTGTATTTAATCTTCAATGAAGCCCAAATTTCAGAGGAGACCACCATTTTTTTAATAGACTTAAAGAAATTTCATTTTTGTGAGATAAAGAGTAGTTTTTATAATGATGGGTGATTGTCTAAGATAGGAAGAGCATGGATTCAAAATTTAACTGTTGGAGGATTAGTAGGGGTTTCAATAGGTGAACATTAGAAGCTTCATAAGGCCTTAAATCAATTAAATTTTTTAATAATAAATACCTTACATACTAAAGGAAAGAGGGTGGCTAGCCATGAGCAAATTTATAAGGTTTTTATTATTTTAAGACCCTAAATTAATATCATTCCTAAATCATGTTATGTTAAAAATAAATAACACCCTTTAATAATTAATAAAAAATAATGACTAACCATTAAGAGCCTTATTTAATATTTGAAATCTAATATTAGCTTAGTGCATATGGCCCCACCTGGTTGTGAAGTCAATGATTGGCTTACATCCTTTGGTTCTTGAATTTATTCAACTTATACGTGGTGAGATTGGGGTGAGAATCCTTGTCATATATTGACAACCTTTGGTGAATAAGGTATCATGTATCTACCCCCTGGCGTTTTAGCTGAAAAAACTGGGCCTTCAACTTTAAACTTAATTTTCTCTCAAACCATAATGAAGCATGGGGCGTATCATTATAAATGGAAACATCTCGTCGAGGAGAATCTATCTAGAAATATATTGACATAATATTCCATGAATTTCTATGTCAAAATTTCCATGGAATATCAAGGTAGCTCCTGGTGTTGCTTGGGTTGACATAAATGAAAACCACCTATCAACATCTTTCCCAAATATTGTTTTTGTTCCTGCATCATCCATCTTTCTTACATAAATTATATTTCTATCCAATACTAGAATGTGTAGTGACACTGGGAAGTGTTCTAATCCTTCAACCTATCAAACTTCAACTTGAATTTTCTTCATCCTATGATTATGGTCTTCCTTTCATCACCTAGGAAGACATCACCATAGTCATATCTCTCATACTAAAAAACTACTCCCTATCGGGAGTCATATGAAAGGATGCACCTAAGTTAATTAACATGTGTACTTGAATAAGCCAAGTAAAAATCCCCACCTTCTTCTGAGGTGGTTTTTGCCTCTGCAAAATGGAGCATCATCAATTTTTTTTTCCTTTCTCAAGAGTTTTATATCTACTATATTTCTTGCAATGCCCTTTTTTTTCACATTTCTAGCATACCTTTATAAATTTTCCTCGAGATTTAAATCTCCCTCTAGATTTAGATCTCCCACTTAAGGAATTATTTCTATTTATATTTTGGGAGGATCCTCTTATAGATAAGGCATCTCCATTATAGTTCTCTATTTTTTTCCATTTCGTCTCCTCTAATAACAAGGATGAGACTATTTCATCAAATTTCAAGGTGGTTGTATTATGACCTATGGAAAAAAATCAGACTGCCCCACGAGTCTGGTAAAGAATAAAACAAACTAATGCACTTGGTCTCATTTAAAATATTAATATCAACATATAATAATTGACTTACCATGATATTAAATGCATTTATATTCTCTGTCACCAAGTCTCCATCCTTCATCCTCAGATTATACATCTTTTTTCTGCAGGAACTGTTTGTTCGCCAGGGACTGAGGCTGATACAAAGCCCCTAACTTGTCTTACAAGGGCTTTTTAATAGCTTCCCTTGACACATTTAGTAATGTTGAATCTGAGATACATAATCATATTGTGCTCTTTTCCTTTTAATCCAACTTTGTCCAATCTTCTATTGACATCCCTATTATTCCTATACTTGGATCCACAACAAGTCTTCCATTTTGAGCTTCCATGGCTCAAAACATTTCCCATTAAATTTCTCAATATCCATTTTTGAACTATTTTCCATTTCCTTTCACCACATGAATCACTCGCACAAATCCCCCACTATAACAGGGTCTACCATAGGACTGAGAAAAACCTTTTAGCCATAAAGGTGTCCCCTTGAAGCCAAAACTTCTTTGATACCAAATTTAAGTTTTGACCTTGTACAATTATTTACTACAAACAATATTCTTAATAAAACTAGAAATTATACAATGGAAGACACACATTTACATGAAGGTTTTATCCTGGAAACCAAAAAACAAGAAAACCAACAAGATTTTTTTTTTTTTTTAACTACATTTTTGTACAGTATATGAACAAACAATATACATACTATAGAATATGAATCTCTAATCAGAATGTAGTTCCATAACTGAAGCTACAAAACCACCATGTGCCACAAAACCATTTTTAGTAAAATTGTGGGCCTGAAAAAGGCCAAAACATGAATGCAAAATAACCGTCCTAAGAAAATATTTCAACACATTGTCTTAAACCCCACACAGAGGGGGATACCAATCCCCCCCCTCAAACCCCCTTATATTCATGGTTCATATCAGACGTGCAAAGAGTACAACACACCCAATAATTTCGCCTGAATAAGGTCCAAGTTTCACATTATAAAACCTTCTAGATAAAAAGTATATCAAAAATGTTGAACTCGCCTATTTGAGATTGATTTCAAGAGCATTTGGGGAGCCTAAATTCCTTAGAACATATCTCTGAAAATATAGTGAACAAATATTTGCAATTTGAACCAAATATTACTCTAGATTTATCCATAATATTCTCCAAGTTTCACCATCTAAAACCTTCCATAAAAAGTTATAGTGGAAATGCCACAATGACTTGTTTGAAGTAGCAAAAATATAGGATCATGAACTTTGATGCCAAATTATGTGAACCTTGCACCTTAAAAATAATAAGAAACCAATAATTACATTCCTCTTCAAGGGGGAAACATTCTTTTACAATGAGTGCAATATACAAGACAATATTTGATGATCCTAAGACTAGGTATCCCATTTTATTATATATATATATATATATATATATATATATATATATATATATATATATATATGTATGTATGTATGTATGTATGTATATATGTATGTATATATATATATATATATATATATATATATATATATATATATATGTATGTATGTATGTATGTATGTATGTATGTGCATGTGTACATGTATATACACACACACATACATACATACATACATACATACATACATACATACATACATACATACATGTTATATATATATATATATATATATATATATATATATATATAGATATATATATATATACATATATATACATACATGTACATATATATATATATACACATATATATATATATATATATATGTATATATGTGTATATATACATATATGTATATATATATATGTATATATATATATATATATATATATATATATATATATATATATATATATATATATATATATATATATATATATATATATATATATATATATATATAGTAGAAAAAAGGTACAATCATAATAAAATGGGATCATGAAATATTCTAACCTACATAACAATATAAGAATAGAAATGTAATTACTCAAGATATATGTCTTAATAAGGGGTTTTAAGGTTAACATGGGTTTATATAGGGCTTAATATGTAGTAACGTACATGCTATTACTCAACCCACCTATACCAAGAATGTGTATAAGTCATGAATTCCTAGTTATATGAGTTCCTCAAATTCTATAAAAATATCAATTAAACATTGTAATTCCTATGATTTTTTTTTTTCTATGTCTTCGAAAAAATGGGTAAAGACTATCTTGCTAAGTATATTTTGCAAGTAAAATGGTGAAATTTAGAACTATATATTTTATTTATTCCATTTTAATCTATTTTATAATGTTTTAAAATGAATTTAGCTAATCGAATTCAACCTGAAATGCATAAAAGTCAAATGCATGTAATCAAACAAAAAAAGCACATTAGGTAGGACATACTTACCTGTTACATTAATCCTCAGTATTTCTATTTTCTACAAGATGTTCAGATGACTCAATGGTATTTAATCCTCCATATTTATCTTTTCTATAGGTTTATGCAATATTTTCAAATGACTTGATGGACTTTGCAATTGAATATCCACCTCCCCATAACAAGTATTATAGCATGGATTCTCAAATATTTATTCTACAATTGATGTCGTATATTAAATGCTATAATTGTGTTATCTTATCATTACATTGTGTTATAGGTTTGAGGTGCCTATGTTTGTGTGTTAAGTGTTTACTTCTGCCACTTTCTAACAATTAGGGAAAATTTTAGGGATGGAAATTTATCTTAAAGTTTAGAAACCTTGGCAAATCTCACTAGTCCCAAAATATGCATAATGTAAAATGTTTGTTAATATCCTTGTAAAAATATTCAAATTTCAAAATTTTTATATATGGTCTTTATAAATTTTTGGTGATTTCAAAGGTAAAATAATTTTATACTATAAAATAATTTTATACTATAAAATTTGGGAAATAATTCTTAGAAAAAATGGAAATTGGTGAATCGTTTTTTTTGAAAAATCATCAAAAATTATTCCCCCCTTCGAATATTAACACCTAAAATTTTCCTTAGTAAAAATATAGTATATTTGCCCATAAATGTCATAGAATGGTACCTCTACTACCTTTTAACAACATGCCCCAACATGGAGGTGTTTTGTAATGGTTATCAATTGATGTTCTACAATAGAAAACACCTAGTTTTAAAGAATTCATTCCCTTTATAACAACATCAAATTATTGTTGGGGCTCTACACCCTTGCAATGGGGTAGTCAAAGCCAACTTCACTTACAAATGAAATTCTACAATGGGATCTTCTCCTTTTCCACTTTATGAGAGAATAGCTCCAAATGCAATTCTATAGTGAGATTTTCTAATTACTATTATTAAATGTTGTAGTGTCCCATAAATATATTTTTGATTTACCATTTTTTATTTGGAAAAATATAAAATACATTGAAGGAAATTATTTTTGAAAGGCTGCTTGGCATATTTTTTTTAATTAGTTTGTATCATTTTTTGTCGAACCAAAAATATTAATCTTTTCATAAATCACAACTAATTAATCTTTTCATATGTTTCAACCAGTCCAAAATTCAAAATTTCATTTTTTAAAAATTGATTTTTTTTTTCATTTACAATATTCTCATAACTTTATTATTCTTATTATCATTATTGAGAATATTTTGGGAATTGGTAACTTTGATAGATAAATTATCACTATTACACCAAATATAACTATTCGTAAATGCCACTAATGAGCCAGTTACAAAATTTCTCTCAAAGGCTTGAACCCACGCCGTTGAGGAAGAAAATTATTCGGAAAATTACTCGAGTTGAGATCCTTTGACAATTTTACAAAACATTATAAAAAATTATAAAAAATCTAAAAAAAAATAAAATTAACTATGCTTATTAAAAATCTTGACTAGAGATCGATATCTACACTCCCTACTATGTCAGGGACTACAATGCACTCATGTGTACTCGTGTGTATTTCTCAATGTTTCTCCTTGTAACCTCAATATGTTTTAAGAAAGTTTCGAAAAGTTCTATCCAAATATTTGTTAGCTTCATATTTATCATACTAATTTTCAACACCACCATCCCCAACATAATTATTATAACAATTTTCAATACCATCCCCCTTGTGATTTTAGGTGGTCACAATCTTCACTTGTTTACTTACTCAGTGAAATTTGAAACTTCAAGATTCTCTACAATCTTGTAGTGTTTGTATCTAAAATGGTGTGGACATTATAATCATTAAAGTAAATGAAACTAACAAAATATACAATAGATGTAAAGATCTAATAGTAGAAAAAAATCACAAGATTAAAAATCCAAATCAATGGAGGAAAATATCTCCAAAAAAATTTCACTCTTGTTTGTAGTTTCAAAAAAATTAGGTTACTACCTAAGATGGAAATATAGGGTGTGATAGTCATTTTCTGAGCCCCCATTGCCAAATCTAGGACTATATAAACAACCATCCTAGAGGGAAGCAGATAAAGTGAAGAAATTGTTGCAACAACTATTAAAGCATATAGTAATTGACATATATTAAGTGAATTACTTTATTTTATGGTGCGTTTATCATTATAAAGGTTGTGTGTTGAATACAAAGCTCTTAATAAGATTACCCTCAAGAATCAATATTTTTTTCCTGGGTTTGATGATTTGATAGAGAAACTAAACTACGACAAGCTAAATACTTTACCAAGTTGGATCTCAACTTGGTATACTACTAGGTTTGAGTAAAACAAGAAGACACCTAAAAATGAATTTGTATAAAATACAAAGCTCTTAATAAGATTACCCTCAAGAATCAATATTTTTTTCCTAGGGTTAATGACTTGATAGAGCAACTACAGCGACAACAAGCTAAATACTTTACCAAGTTGGATCTCAACTTGGTATACTACTAGCTATGAGTAAAAGAAGAAGACACCTAAAAAGTGAATGTGTATCAACTACAAAGCTCTTAATAAGATTATCCTCAAGAATCAATACTTTTTTCCTAGGGTTGATGACTTGGTAGAATAGCTACAACATGCTAATACTTTACCAAGTTGGATCTCAACTTGGGATATCTCTAGGTATGAATAACATAAGTCATCTAGATGATCGCCTTCAAGATAAAGGTTTACATATTGCACTATTGGCATATATGTATTTGATAAATGATGTGTTATGTCCTTTTCTAGACTCATTTGTAATTATGTGTCTTTGATCATATATTTATTTCAAGCTACACCTGGGAAGATCATATATCACATCTCAAACAGGGATTAAAGACCCTAAAAAATCATCAATTGCTGGAAAACATTTAGTAAATGTTATTTTTCCCAACAATCACACATGGTTTACATATGGAATTTTAAGAAGATTATGAAGGGTCTAAAATCCTAACCTTAATCAACAGTTTAGGTATATGAACAAACCCTAACCTTAACCCTAGACAACTATCATAAACTGTTAAATATTAGGTTGCTAGAAAGTCTAGGAGTGACATTCTTGTTATATTGATTAATGTTCCATAGTTGAGCAAAGTAAAGAAGTGGTTATTGGAGTAGATCAAAAGAAAAGTAGATGGTCCTATCATGACCATACAAACCATAATTGTCAATGGAAACTCCATAACTTGAGTTCACTTTTATTTATATTTTCATTTTTTAGAAGGAAAGGACAAGTCATAGTCCTCAACATAGGTTTTCCTATATTGAATTTAATAGAGTAACTCTTTTGCTCATGGTGTAGATGGTGTGATATTTTGATTTTGCTTCATCTTATTTAAGTCTTTTATGTTTTGAATATAATAATATTAGAACTCAATCATAAATAAAACACTACACATAAAAAAGAGTTTATAGAAACTTGCAAGAGCTATTATGGTGAGCTAATTCGTAGCAATTTAGAAATCAAAATGTGACCTTATTTTCTCCCTTTTTTCTCCCTTCATTTAAAACCTCCATTTCCAAATGGATGATACTTTTTGTTTATCCTTTTATTTAACAATTCATTTACACTATAAAGTGTGATATTCTTTTAATAAAAATTCTCCATTCCATTCTAATTTGTATTCTATATTTTCTGCTTTAAAATAATTATATTCCACAATTTTAAAATTTTAGAATTAACAAATAAATTCATAAACCACATAATAAATTAAATTCATATGATAACCCCAAATAAATATTAAAGTCATAAACAACCCAAAAATTTGGTTTAAATATTAAAGTTATCATATTTAAAAATAATAATAATAGTAATAATAAAATTTGGGGAACTAAAAGATTGCAGGATTTTTTTCAAGAAAGTAACATTTTTTATCAACTATAATATTTGTCCTTGGATGTGATGATGACAGTTTGGGTAGTGGCAACCATCACATGTCACTTGGGCACCAACTTGTGCAACACCTTATGACCGATTAATGTTACAACTAGTGAAGTTGAAAACAATGATGGTTTCAGGTGTACATTGATCTAGGATGAGCACAAGCTCACCCAAAATCATTTGCAATAAGGCACTAGCATATTGAGATATAATGAAAATGAGCATATCATGGGTAAAGATGTCAGTGTAAAGAGGTACAAAGGGAATTAATCCTTTCTTATGAATGAACTTCAACAATGGCTCTACAGTGCAAAATCAACAGTCGTTCCATCGCCTTCAAGCATGGGTGATGGGCCTGAATAGATAAATTGAACCTTATGGGAGGGGTGGGATAATGTTCCCGATTCCACCTGTTAGCACCCCCCCTTTGACTTGGGCTAGAAGTATTCGGATACCTTCACCTTGAAGATCAGGAAGTTGTGGGAGCGAGCCCTAGATTGGGTCGCTCAAGAAGATTTTACAGGGGTGCACATCGAAGCAGATTCCCCAATCCCCAACAACATTAGACTCGCTATAAAGGGCATCATAGGAGAAGATAGCAGTATCCATCATCGTACCTATTTCTTCCCCTCGTAGTCATTGTATGTTTAAAGGGCAAGCGATAGGGATCCCTTAGAACTTCAAATGGAAATTTTTGAAGGGCATGATCGACTTGGCACCCTTGGAATCAAGAAAGAACATATTGGTGTGACACCCTTGGAACTTTAAAGGGAAGTTCTTAAAGGGCATAACCGACTTGGCACCCTTGGCATAAAAAAGAAACCACTGATATATAAGTAAGATAAGGTAATCATACCAATTCACATAACGAAGTAAGTGTGATTTTAAAACCAAGTAAACTAAATCAAGAGTAAATCTTGGGGTAAAGGGGGATTAGGAAGAAATTAAATATTGGAACAATTAAGAACTCTACCCTTCCCACATTTGGGAAATCTTATGTAGAGAATATGGATATAAAGTAAGTCCAAAGTACATAAGGTTTTAATAAGAAAAGGGGAGAAAGGGTCATAAATTTAATTAGGAACATTACTCCTAGAATGGTCTAGCATCATTAAGAAAATAGGGGTGGAGAATGAAATTAAAGATTAATAAATTAAATTAGAGAAAATTTAGAGAACCTCTATGTGGAAAGAGCCAACACAAGGATCTCCATCTAAGAGTCAATTTGAGATAAACTAGGATGTAGTTAGGGGACCAAATATGAGACCCCTCAGTTGACTTCAGTAATGAACACAAATTAAGAAGTAGAAAAGGGGGATCAAGAGACATCTAGGAGAAGAAATAGGGAGTCATTTTGGGGTGAGGAAAGCTTTTATTTTTGAATAAAAATTTAACTAAAATAAATTAGGAGACTTGGTGAGAGGGTGACACATAGTTGGGTGAATAATCAAAACTTTAAATTAATAAAATAGTTATTTTGCATGAAGTGCCAAGTGTCCCCTATAAAGCCTCATATAAAAGGAGGAGCAAGCTATGGGTGGAGGGATCTCTGTGGGTTCTATTGTTGGATGGATGAGATATTGTTATTTCCTTGACTATAAAGACTATAGTGAGTTTGGTGAGGTGGAGGTGATCAGAGAGGGAGCTCTTGAGCTAGGAGTGCTTGCCTCCATCGGCTAGTATTTCTTCTTCTACTTACAACCGCATTACATCTTGAAGGTATGTGGGGAAGAAGAGTACCCAAGGAGTAGGCTAGGAGGTCAACTAGTGAGTCACCAACATTATGTCGGGACACATTATCCTTCACACATGGATGCAGATGATAGTAAGGGAGTACAAGCAACAAAAATCAGAGAATCAAAACCCCACTCCTTGGTGAAAAATACCTTGTGTATTGATAAAGTTTGTTATATGATTATCGATGTATCTTTAATGACCATATTATAAAAGTGAATGTTATGATGGTTGAATTGTAATATATGGTTATTGAGGATGCATCTCAAATTTAGGTGTTTTCAATATTGATATACTTTTAATTAATATGCAACTTCATAAAGGATGTGGTTAACGATTGACTAGTAAAAATGTATTGCCTAATTGCTTATTTTTCAATGTTGTACATCTTAAATTGTATCACTTCATATTTGGTTGAATATAAGACGGTTCCTATATCTAAAACTTGTTTCCTTAAAAACAAATGGCGTCATAGGGAAGGTCCCTACATAAGTCAAATAGAGAGGGGATAACCTGCTCCAGCTTAGTCTTCCAAGTCAAATTCCTTTGACACCAATGTTTACACAAAGACATAATGAAAAAATGAAATACACAAAAAAAGGTAAACAAGAGGCTCATGAGCTCCCCAACGAAGAATTATGCTATGACGCATTCAAATTATATAACCCAAATTGAAAAGCAAGTCTTCTCTAGCGTCTTTAATTTAGACATGGATTTTCCTTCTTGTGTTAATATAGATGCTATTTTAGCTATAAATTTTCCTTCTTATGTTAATATGGTTTTTAGCATGTTAACTTAACACTCAATATAATTATATTAATACAATTCAAACTCATAATACATTTTTATTATGAACAACAAACATTTTCACAAACAACAAACATATATATTTATCTATATATATGTGCTAATTAAACCATGAATTTCATTTTTTCATAAACATTTTCCATATATATATAATTAAACATATATTTATTTTTATTTATAATTAAAAATTATTTATTATTATTATTCTTATTTAATACAACAAATCCATTCCACTTAAAAAAATACTCTTTCAATTAATTCATTTAATTGAAATAAACAAATTACTTTAATACTATAACCTTAATATTAAAAAAAAAGCATATAACTATTTTTCATTATCTTAATATTTTAAAAATAAAACATATAACTATTTTTCATTATCTTAATATTTAAAAAATAAAACATATAACTATTTTCATATTTAATGAAAATATAATCATAAGAAATTTTACTAAAATATGTTTTAAATATTTAAAATATATGAAGAGCATATTCACTGTAAAATATTTTACTCCATTTCTTTCATGCTTAAAGGATAATCTATATTATTACAACAATGCATGGTTATAGTTTAGTCTGTCTTGTTTTAAATTGCGATTTGAAAACTTTATTGTCTCCATGCTGTCACACGGTTCTGCTTCATCCTCTCTTCTAGACTCGGCGGTACCTGAAGTTCGTTACACCTTTCAATGGTTAACCATTGAAGCCTTGGAAGAGCACAAAGGCCTTCTATATTTCTCAAATTATCACAGCCAATCAAGTTCACCTTCGTGAGTGCCTTTGGTAATGTTCCAACCCCCGCCAAATTAATACACTCCTCTAAGATTAACTCTTTAAGGTTGGGGTATTCCACGTTATCATAGAATACCTCTGATGTGTGGATTATGGGGCAACCAGCCACTTTCAACCAACTCAACTCACTCGACCGTTCAACTGAAGCCGACAAACACTTCAATTCCCAGCGAAACTCCAGACCCAATTCCTTCAGGTTCCTTAAGTCACCCAGCGAAGGCATCACCGTCTCCAACAAAGGGTTTCCTATCCACAGAACTTCTAAATCACTGGGGGGTTCAAAAGCCCTCGGCAATTCTTTCTTGAAATTTGTGCACGTCAGCTTCAGTACTTTCAGGGACATTTGATGCCCTAGTTGCCACGGCCATACTTCAACTTTTTCACAGCTTCTGAGATCTATATGCTGGAGTGTTTTTATATTTCCAAATGTTTCGCTTGAGATTCTTAAATTAGCGTCCCCAGAAACATCAAAATATTCAAGGCTACTTAAAGTCCCGAAGGAATCTGGAAACCTCTCTAATATCTCGCACTCAGACAGGTTTAAGCTGTGGAGGTTCGACAAGCTGCCGAAGGAATCTGGCAGCCTCTCCAATTTCTTGCACCGATGCAGGTCCAAGCTGTAGAGGTTCGACAAGCTGTGGAATGAATCTGGCAGCCTCTCCAATTGAGAGCACCCATGCAGGTCCAGGCTGTGGAGGTTCGACAAGCTGCCGAAGGAATCTGGCAGCCTCTCCAATTTTATACAACACTTCAGGACCAAGCTGTGGAGGTTCCACAAGCTGCCGAAGGAATCTGGCAGCCTCTCCCATTTGTCGCTCCAAATCAGTGTCAAGCTGTGGAGGCTCGACAAGCTGCCGAAGGAATCTGGCAGCCTCTCCAATTGAGGGCACCAACACAGGTTCAAGCTGTGGAGGTTCGACAAGCTGCCGAAGGAATCTGGCAGCCTCTCCAAAATCCAACAATGAGACAGGTTCAAGCTGTGGAGGTTCGACAAGCTGCCGAAGGAATCTGGCAGACTCTCCAATTTCTTGCACGCGGACATGTCTAAGCTGTGGAGGTTCGACAAGCTGCCGAAGGAATCTGGCAGCCTCTCCAATTTCTTGCACGCGGACATGTCTAAGCTGTGGAGGTTCGACAAGCTGCCGAAGGAATCTGGCAGCCTCTCCAATCGATAGCAGTATCCCGTGTCCAAGCTGTGGAGGTTCCTCAATTTACCAAAAGAGTTTGGTAATGATTTCAATCTACCCGCATGTAACACCAAGGCCTTCAACGAGTTCAGATGGCCGAATTCTTCGGAGTCGTCTAACGAGCCGGAGGAATTGCCCGGACGGTCAAAATTGGTCGGAATCCGGGTCAAAAAAATTAAAAAAATCTTGCAGAAACAGTGTTTGAATCCTGATTTTGA
Source organism: Pinus albicaulis (assembly GCA_034641835.2). Taxonomy (NCBI): domain Eukaryota; kingdom Viridiplantae; phylum Streptophyta; class Pinopsida; order Pinales; family Pinaceae; genus Pinus; species Pinus albicaulis. The sequence goes on along the minus strand of CM076572.1, from coordinate 1,216,954,168 downwards.
CATTGGAAATGGATTCAGCACCGTCAAAAACCTGTAGGACACCCAAAATATTAAACTTTGATAGTTATAACATGGATTTAGAAAAATTCCTGCCGGATTTCTGAAAATCTTATCGGAATTTTCATGATTTTCAGGGCGATTCCTCTGGCTAGTTAGACTACAGCGAATTCTTCTGGCAATTTAGCAAGAGAGGGGCATTCAATGAGGATCCTTTCCAGGCGTTCCAGCTGCCCTATGGACTTTGGAATGCGGGAGAGCCAGCTCGCATTAATTATCTCTAATACCTGCAACTGCAAAGGTGCCTGGAAGATCAAGTTTCAGAGTGTAAGAAAGAATATATATATGATTCTCATGAGGAAAACCGTCAGAAATCATTTGAGATCCTTTTAGCTATTATCAATAGCTAATGACGACACATTTTAACTCAGAAAGTTTAGATTTACCTGCGATTTGCCTTGCCATAATGTTTCCAATACAGCCCGCTCCACTCTCAAAACCCTTAAATTCTTAATCGTAATCCAGGAAGGTAAGTAGCTGTAGGGACAATAACGCCAGGAAAGCCATATGAGATTTGGCGAGCGCACCCGCAGAATTCGATCCAACCAATGCCCTTCAGCGTGAACAAGTTGGAAATTCATGACATCAAAACCATGAAAACGATTACGTTTATTGGACAGTCTATTGCGAAGCTTCAATATCACGTGGTTCCCCAACATTTGGTGACTCCACCGTTGGTACCATGGCAATTGTATGCTATCCCCTTGTGGAAGCATTCTGATTCCTCGTGCTTCCATTATAACCTGTTCATGCGAATGCTTGCTATGGTTAAATTTAATTATTTTGAAAATGTAAATCTATGGAGAAGTTGAAAACTGTATACGGAAAAAATACAACTATTTTAAAAGTTTGAATGGTTGAGGACTTACAGATGATTGCTGGTGCAGCCAATCATTAATTTTGCCCGCCGTGGGACAGCAAAGACGGCGCGGCAATTCAGTCTCTGCAATTTCTCTTCCCAAATCACGCAGGTGATCATGCATATGTATGTCATCTTGGTCGTCCACCTTTACCAGGCATCTGAGCTGCAAATTTTTAAAACCCAACGAACCTTTCCAGCCTGATCCATTCCATGCTGTTATGGCACTATTTTTGTTTTCTCCTAGGAAAAAACAGGCTATATCTAAAAATATCTGTCGTTCCTCATTGCCAAGTGCATCATAACTGATTTTTAATTTATCCTTTATCTCATTGGGAAGCTCTAATCGGTCAAGTATGGCCTCCCAATCAGATCTGTCGTCATATTCAGAGAGAAGTGCCCCAAACACTATTAAGGATAGGGGCAATCCATCAGATGCCATTAGAAATTTATTTACCAGATCCTTAAACATCGGGTGTGGATAGGGCTGACAGAAGGCATATAAGCAAAATAGCTCTTGCGAATGTAGGTAAGGAAGGCCTGTTAAGTTATACATGGATGACTCTTTCACCCCTGACCTCGCTAAGACACCTTTGTCCCGAGATGTTATCAGAATTAAGCCATCCTTATCCAGAGCGTTTCTATCTGGTAAAAGCGCATCTACCTGATCCATATGATCTATATCATCTAAAATTAAGAAGACTTTAGAACATGAGAGATATTGTCGTCTAAGTAACTCTGTACCTTGATGAGTGTCGTCTATTTGCCGATCCAAATGAAACAAACCCTTCAAAAGTTTACTCTGCAAGGCATGTAATGAGATTCTTGCATTTTCTCTAACATCTGATAAAAAGTAGGAATTGCTGTACTCTGACTGCTTTCTATTGAAAATCTCTTTTGCCAAAGTCGTCTTTCCGATTCCGCCTAAGCCAACTATGCCCACAACCTGAACTTCTCCTGTGTGTTGCTGTGCTAATACTGTAGTTTTAAAATCTTCAATTTTGTCATCTAAACCGGTGGGATTCTTGGCCACATACAACTGTTTCTTTTCGGCCATTAGTTCCACCACACGTTTGACAACTTCATCCAGCAAGAGACCCTCGTCACTGGTCATTCAACCAGAAATACCAAATAAATAAGTAATTGGAACCACAGACAAAGCATCATATAATTGAAAATCATACACATGTTACCAATTCATATACACGTTATGTTTGAATGACTCACCCGTTAAACTTGTGTTGAAATTACTTTCAGCAGCGTAAGCCGCCTTCCGTTTCTGTCTTGCAGGACACTGTAAGAAGCCGCCTTCCATTTTGGATGATCAGTCAACTTCATCGCCGTATGAACCCGGACTTGAATTTTATTAAGCCGGAATTGTGAAAAATTCCGCATCACACTTTTCATCCGTACGTGAACCCAAAAATCGGACCCGGGGAAATTTATAGGGCGGATTTAATAAAAATCCCGCATCACAAATTGATGACATCAGCTGCAAACTTTTGGCACGCGGAATTTTATGCACGCTGGTTTAATTTCTGTTTTAAAGTCCGATTCAATTCGGTTAAGGTTTGGTTAAATGTTTGGTTTAAAAATCGTTCAAACAATGTGCACGTATATATATGTTTTACATATATATAGAATGAATGCTCTCAAAAGAAAAGGCCGTGGGCCATAATGAAACTTTTTTTATTTTAGTTTTTAAAATAGTTTTATTTTAATTTAGTTTTTTTTAATATGTTGAAAAAGTGCTGAAGCATATAAGAAGAAGAAAAGACTATGTGCTTTTTGACTTTGTAAGTTATTTTTTTCACACAGCAGTGAAAAAGAGATATAGCACAGCAGTGCAGAGTTTAGTTTTGTAAGTTTTATTTTTACACACAGCAGTGTAAAAATTTGAAGTGCACAGCAGTGCTTTCATTTTTGGTGAGACAGAGTATTTTTCCAGAGTGAAATTTTAGAGAGTGTGAGGTGTTTTGAACTGTGTTTTGAAGCAGTCAAAGTTTTTGTATTCCCTCAGGCAGAGGTGATTTTGTAACCAAGTTTTTTTTTTGAAGTTTAATGAAATAGTGTTTACAGTGAAAGCTCTGTCTCCATTGAAGAAATTTTTTTAATTTCCTCTGTGTTGAAGAGGGGGAATTTTATTCTCCATTGTTGTTCTGGAATGTTAAATATTCCAACATGGTATCAGAGCTAGTCCAGGCTCTTTGAAGATCAAAGAAGCTGAAGGAAAGGAGTTCTTTGTTGCAGCAGCTTCTCCAGCAGTGTGAAGACTCAGCCAAAGAGTCCAAAGGTATTTATCTATACAGTTTTTGAGTCACTGTTGCAGAACAGTGAGTTGTTTTACATACACAGTCAAGTTTTTTTAATCATAGTTAAGAGTGCAGAATGGCTGGAGCCAGCACTGGTATGGGTATGGGAAATGTCCATCTCCCAATGTTTAATGGGAAAAATTATGACTACTGGTCAATAACTATGAGAGCTCTATTTGTCTCCCCAGACTTATGGGAATTTGTTGAGGATGGCTTTGAAGAGCCAGCAAATGAAGAAGAGTTTGAAGATTTAACTCAGGCAGAAAGAGAGTTGCTAAAGAGCAATAGGAAGAAAGACTCCAAGGCTCTCTTCTTATTGTATCAGGCAGTGCATGAGAGTGTGTTTCCAAGGATAGCAGCAGCCAAGAGATCCAGAGAAGCATGGGAAACTCTCAAGACAGCCTATCAAGGCATGGAAAAAGTGAAGACAACAAAACTTCAGTTGCTGAGAAGAGACTTTGAGACTCTCTGCATGAAAGAGTCAGATACTATTGACTCGTTCTTCACTCATGTGATTGGAATGGTCACACAAATAAGATCTCATGGAGAGACTCTTGAAGAGAAAAGGATTGTGGAAAAACTCTTGAGGAGTCTACCCTCAAGATTCGATGTGATTGTCACCACCATAGAGGAGACTAAGGATCTCACAAAGTTCACAGTGGATGAGCTACATGCATCACTGATGACTCATGAGCAGAGATTGGGTAGGAGTGAAAAATCATCTCTGGAACATGCCTTTAAGACCTAGATGTCTTTTGGAAGAGGAAGAGGGCAAGGCAGAGGAAACAAAAGAGGAAGAGGCAGAAGCCAAAACAAAGGTGGAAGGAATAGTCCAGCAAATGCTCAAGGAAGGGGAAACAATCCAAATCAGCATCAAGGCCAAGGCAGCAGCCAGCAAAGTGGTCAGCAAAATGCTCAAGGACAGAGGTATGATAAGTCCAATGTCCAATGTCACTATTGTAAAAAATATGGTCATTATGCTAATGAATGTAGAAAGAAGCAGCATGATATGGGAAGTAGAACTAGTGCAAATTTCACTAGAGAAAATATCAGCCAAGATAATTTGTTTTGGCTTGTAATATGGCTGAAGAAAAAAGTGAGGATCTATGGTTTCTAGACTCCGGTTGTAGTAACCATATGACAGGAAACTTAGCCATGTTTTCTATGCTAGATGAGAGTGTGAAGTCACAAGTCACACTAGGGACTGATAGTAAAGTGTATGTTATGGGAAAAGGGAATGTAAATGTTCTAACAAGGAAAGGTGCAAAGAAATCCATAGCAGATGTCTATTATGTTCCAGGAATGAAATGTAACCTCTTAAGTATTGGACAGCTTGTTCAAAAGGGGTACAATGTATTTTTTGAGGATGATGTTTGTACCATCATGGACAAACCACCTAGCAAACAATGTATTGCTGAAGTGAAGATGACAAGGAATAGAATGTTCCCTCTTAGAATGAGAGCAGATCTGAAAAATGAAGAAAAGATAGCAGCAGTGGCAAAAGAGGCTATCCAAAGCGAACCAAAAGATGAAAATTGGTTGTGGCACTTGAGATTTGGACATCTCAACTTTGGAGGTCTTAATTTGTTGAATAGAAAAGGAAGGGTAAGAGGTTTACCATTGATAGAGAAGCCGGACAGCCTTTGTGAAGGTTGTATTCTTGGGAAACAACACAGAGAAAGTTTTCCTTCCGGGAAAAGCATAAGGGCAAAGGCACCCTTAGATATTGTCCACTCAGATTTGTGTGGACCAATGCAAACTCCATCGCTTGCTAGCAGCCACTACATGTTAACATTCATAGATGATTTTACAAGAAAAACTTGGGTTTACTTTTTGAAAAATAAAAGTGAAGTGTTTGAAAAAAATTTCAATTTCAAAGCACTTGTGGAAAACCAGAGTGGGCTGCACATCAAAGTTCTAAGGACTGATAGAGGAGGTGAGTATATCTCTAAATATTTTCTACGTTTTTGTAGAGAAAATGGTATTCAAAAGCAGTTTACAACTAGATATACTCCACAGCAAAATGGAGTAGCCGAAAGGAAGAATAGAACCATAATGGACATGGTGAGGAGTATGTTAAAGGAAAAGCATTTGCCTAATGATTATTGGGCTGAAGCTATACATTGTGCAGCATACATTTTGAATAGGTGCCCTACAAAAGCAGTGATGAACAAAGTGCCGGAAGAGGCATGGAGTGGCACAAAGCAAGGTGTCACACATATGAAGGTTTTTGGATGAGTGGCTTATGCACACATTCCGGATCAGATAAGGAAGAAGTTGGATAGCAAGGGGGAGAAATGTATTTTCATTGGATACAGTGAGGAATCCAAGGCCTATAGGTTATATAACCCATCCACCAAGAAGTTTATTGTGAGCAGAGATGTTCAGTTTATTGAGGAGGAAGCTTGGGATGGAAGCATAGAGAAAACAATGAATGTTAAACATTGTTTATCTCATGATGAAGATGATGATGAATTGGCTGAAATACATCCCCAAACAGCAGCACCAACACAAGAGCAGCAAGAGACACCCTTGAGGATAAATGAAAGTGCTTCTCCAAGCACACCACAAGGAGGCAATTCAAGTGCTTCTTCAAGCATTTGTACATCAAGTGAAAGAGGTAAGAAGTTCAGAAATTTGAATGACATTTATGCACAAGAGGCAGCAAATGAAGGTATCAATTCTTTGTTTTCTTTATATTGTCATGTTGAAGACCCTATCCACTTTGAAGAAGCTATTAAGGAAAAGAAATGGATAGAAGCTATGGATGAGGAGATTAATGCCATAGAAAGAAACAAGACATGGGATTTGGTTGAACTCCCAAAAGGTAAAGATGTCATTGGAGTTAAATGGGTCTACAAGACCAAGAGTAATGCAGAAGGCAAAATAGAGACACACAAGGCAAGACTTGTCGTCAAAGGGTATAAGCAAAAGCATGGGATAGATTATGAGGAAACTTTCGCACCGGTTGCTAGAATGGAAACCGTGAGAGCAGTGTTGTCCATAGCAGCACAAAACAAGTGGAAAGTTTACCAAATGGACGTAAAGTCAGCATTCCTAAATGGAGTGTTAATGGAAGAGGTTTACATTGAACAACCTCTAGGCTATGAGAAGAAAGGCCAAGAGCACAAAGTGTGCAAGTTGAAGAAAACTCTTTATGGGCTGAAGCAAGCGCCAAGAGCATGGTACAGTAGGATAGATTCCTATCTACTGGAAAATGGATTTGAAAAGTGTGAGGGAGAACCCACCCTCTACATCAAAGAAAAGGATGGTAAAATGTTGATTGTAGTTTTATATGTTGATGATGTTATTTTCACAGGTAATGATAATTACCTTATTGAAAATTTTAAAACAGTCATGAAAGAAGAATTTGAAATGACTGACATGGGTTTGTTGAAATACTTCTTAGGAATAGAAGTAGAACAAGATGAAAATGGGATTTTTATCTCACGGGCAAAATATGTTAATGAAGTGCTTGAAAGATTTAATATGCAGGAGAGCAAGGCAGCAATCACTCCCACAGTGATGGGATTAAAACTCAGCAGAGAGGACAGCAGCAAGGATTTTGATCCTAGCTTGTATAAGAGCATAGTTGGCAGCCTCATGTATTTGACTGCAACTAGGCCCGACATAATGCATGCTGTTAGGTTAATTTCCAGATTTATGGAGAAGCCAAAGGATGCACATTGGCAGGCAGCGAAGAGAATTTTGAGGTATGTTAAAGGTACAAAAATATTTGGTATTTTATATACTACTTCAGAAAATTCAGATTTAGTTGGATACACTGACAGTGATTGGGCTGGAAGTGTAGATGATCGAAAGAGCACTTCCGGTTATGTTTTTCACATGGGTTCAGGAGCCATTTCATGGGCTTCTAAAAAACAACCCATTGTAGCATTGTCTACAGCAGAGGCAGAATATGTGGCAGCCACAGCAGCAGCTTGTCAAGCAATTTGGATGAGGAGGATGTTAAGAAGTTTGTGCCAAGAGCAAGTAAAAGGAACAATGATTTATTGTGACAATAGCTCAGCTATTGCATTATCCAAGAATTCTGTGTTTCACAAGAGAACGAAACACATTGACACAAAGTTTCATTACATCAGAGAATTAGTAAACAATGGTGAAATTGTTTTGGAACACTGCAGAACTCAGGAGCAGTTTGCAGACATACTGACCAAGCCATTGGGGCAGAAGAGTTTTGAGTTTTTGAGGAAATGTCTGGGTATGACTGATAACCCAGCAGCTGAAAGTAAGGGGGAGTGTTGAAATTAATTTCAGCAGCGTAAGCCGCCTTCCGTTTCTGTCTTGCAGGACACTGTAAGAAGCCGCCTTCCATTTTGGATGATCAGTCAACTTCATCGCCGTATGAACCCGGACTTGAATTTTATTAAGCCGGAATTGTGAAAAATTCCGCATCACACTTTTCATCCGTACGTGAGCCCAAAAATCGGACCCGGGGAAATTTATAGGGCGGATTTAATAAAAATCCCGCATCACAAATTGATGACATCAGCTGCAAACTTTTGGCACGTGGAATTTTATGCACGCTGGTTTAATTTCTGTTTTAAAGTCCGATTCAATTCGGTTAAGGTTTGGTTAAATGTTTGGTTTAAAAATCGTGCAAACAATGTGCACGTATATATATGTTTTACATATATATAGAATGAATGCTCTCAAAAGAAAAGGCCGTGGGCCATAATGAAACTTTTTTGATTTTAGTTTTTAAAATAGTTTTATTTTAATTTAGTTTTTTTTTAATATGTTGAAAAAGTGCTGAAGCATATAAGAAGAAGAAAAGACTATGTGCTTTTTGACTTTGTAAGTTATTTTTTTTCACACAGCAGTGAAAAAGAGATATAGCACAGCAGTGCAGAGTTTAGTTTTGTAAGTTTTATTTTTACACATAGCAGTGTAAAAAATTTGAAGTGCACAGCAGTGCTTTCATTTTTGGTGAGACAGAGTATTTTTCCAGAGTGAAATTTTAGAGAGTGTGAGGTGTTTTGAACTGTGTTTTGAAGCAGTCAAAGTTTTTGTATTCCCTCAGGCAGAGGTGATTTTGTAACCAAGTTTTTTTTGAAGTTTAATGAAATAGTGTTTACAGTGAAAGCTCTGTCTCCATTGAAGAAATTTTTTTAATTTCCTCTGTGTTGAAGAGGGGGAATTTTATTCTCCATTGTTGTTCTGGAATGTTAAATATTCCAACAACTTGCAGCCTTTCAAATCAAAGCCAGTCGTGTCTGCAACAGTAGAAAGAGCATTTCTCCATTTTTGAAGAGTTGCAGAGTCATATCGTGGCTTCTCTTCATGAGTTTGAGGGTCGACCGTTGTCTTCATTTGGAGTTGGTTGAGTGCCTCAGCACACACTCCTTTTGTCTTCTGATCTGTCCACCTGAGGTCAGCAGGGTCGACGTTGTAAAATATAGGAATAATAGGAGCCTTGGACTCCAACATGAGGACGAGTTCACGCAGGCACCATGGTGAATTTGCATAAGTGGGAGAGAAGATGGCCACGTTGACCGAGGCACTCCGAATAGCATCGATTATTTGGAAAGGAAAATTGGATCCCACTTTCAGTTCCTCCTGGTCTAAAAAGGGCCTGTATCCATGCACAAGAAGACGACGGTAGAGATAACTAGCGAAGGTCTTCTTGGTGTCGGGGCCACGGTGGTTGATAAACACACCGTGGCTGCTACTGTTGATTGGATCAGCAGCAGTGGAGGAGGAGGCACCAGAAGCGTCCATCTTAGTTGTTGCAGGAGAAAAACGGTGATCTTGATCAATCTGAAACGAGGATGGAGGTGCTGGGTATGTGAATGCCAAATGGTTATAGAAATAGAAATAGAAAGTGGGAAACTCTCAAGGCCGAAGCGAGTGAGAGTCGAGACTCAAATGGTGGAAATGAATTCAAGAGGCTACCAGAGAATGTGGAGACTGTTGTAAGGGGACAAAAATCATTGCGTGGGGTTTAAGTTTCAGGGTAATATCATTGCGTGGGGTTTAAGTTTCATGTGCTTTTCCAAGAATTAACTCGACATACCTACTCTCTTTCCGTACTGGTCCACAAAGATTTAACTTTCATGTTTTTTTTGGGTTGTTTTCTGACAAGTAACTTTTGACTTTGCTCTCTTTGCGTGTCGGGTTCACAATGGTTTAACTTTCTTTCGTGTTTCTTTCCCAGAGAGAATTTTCACATCACTTTATTGCAGGTATTCAAACTTCAACAAGTATCCTCCATTCAAAAGGGAAGATTCTCTGCATGCAAGAAAATTTGAACTATGGCCAACCGTAAAACAGACATGAAATTGACGTTCCACTAACTCAGGTACCTCATAAAATGGCCAACTCTAAAGTAGACATGAAATTGACTCAGGTCAGTTTCTCCACATTTATCTTCTTTTCATGTGTTCAAGTCGGCAAAACGCTCACCTCCCGACACCTGTAACGAATCGAAACAACATCATTAAGTGATATCGTCGTTGCTCTTCAAGAGCTTTTGTTTGAACAACGTTAAGTACTAGCAATTGCACCAGGTAAGTGTAAGTGTAAGGGAACGTTGAAAGGAGGAGCCGCCTTAAATTATGTTGTGCTACATGTAAGGGTACATGATGAATGTGAACTTCTGAAGTGTAAAATGTGACATTGATTAATTACATGGATTGTTGGCTTTTAAACTATGAAGCATAATTATTTGTGCTATTTTCAAGGATATACATTGAGTTTAGAGCCATTTATTCATTGTAAGTTTTTTTTATATTATGTTTAATGTTGTTTGCTCAACTTCAATTAAGTAAGGTAATTTCATCTCCATGACTTTAATTTTATAACTTTGTGGTTTTTCTTTTAAATCATTATGTCTTAATAAAAATTTCAAATTTCCATATCAAAAATACTATATATAATAAAATTTCAACTTTTCAAACCAACAAATTTAATAATCATTTTCCTTAATATAAAATTCAAAGTTATTTAATTTACTCAAATCACATATAGAAATACTCTAATTATTAAAATTAAAAATAAAATTTAAACTTTCTTAGCATCAATCTAATTTAAATGAAACAATAGCTTAGCTTGTGAATCGATTTATAATCCTAACTAATGCAAACTGAAAATGCTTCTAATGTAAACTTAAATTGCTTTCCCTTATCCTTAAATTGGACTTTCAACTTGTTTTTGTTGTTTCCGTTTTCTAGTCAACACACCATAGTAAATATAGAAGGACGATGGTCATTGTGTGTCTCTGTCCTAGTTAAGTTACAAGTTTCTAGTATATATGGTTGATGGGTTGTTTGGTGATATGTTTGATCCCGAGGCTTACCCAAATTACTCTAACAAATAACTCATTCACCATTGTAAAATTAAATAAATAAATCCATAAATTCTCATGAATTTTTTTTTCAACACATAATAGGCATGCTCAAATTTGTATTAATTTTCCAAAATGTGGCAAAGAAAGTTAATGATTATTTAGCTAAACATATGACAAATGAGAGCATATAAAGAAAATAAATTTTGAGATTTAAATATGTAGGCATAACCAATATGATATAAATAGATCGCATGGAATTCAGTAGACCACTAATCTCTTGTTCAATGTGCATCGTAAAGATCTTTCCCAAGACATCACTGCATTTTCTTGAAGATATGTAACACTATTAAGCTCCAAGTCATTACATCTATTGGTTAATGCATTTGAATTTCTCATCAGTTTTCACTATGCAACACTAATCATACACGACCATAATTAAAGCGTGATAAAGTAGAAGAGGGGAATATAATTTAATGAAGTGGAGTATATGGACACAAAATTCAACAATAGGCAGTTGCTGATTTAATCTGTTAAAGGCACTATACATGTCATCTATACCCGTAGTAGTAGCATCATCTTTATATACCTTAAGCATATTTTAAAGTATGCAAATAGAGAAGGTATATTGTTGTAGGAAGTGGCTAGTGTTACATCATTCTACAAGAAAAAGAGTAAGAGAGATATTGTTCGATATAGAAGAAAACCCATTTGGAATAAAGAGAAGGAACAAGCGACATCATAGTAGCCTGATTGTGCATGCAAGGTGATCGTTTCCAAGAAGGGCGTACTCCTAATCGTAAAGACAAGGTGTTGCCCGACAGCAACAACACCAATTGATGTCTAGAGTTGGGATGCAGTTAAGATAGTATGCTCAGAGTTGCCTGTGTGCATCCCTTTCATGTACATGGATGAGGAGATGCATGAAACTTTTTATCCTTTGAAGTAGTTGTAATGTCGGGCGCAAATGGTATAGTGGTAGAGTAGGAGGAAGTAGGAACCACTCTTTTATATTGAGAAGTGAAGCCTCCTATTCAGTGATTTCCTGGCAGAATTTGTGGAGTTGCGAAATATATTTACAATCCATATTTTTTTGCAAAGAAAGGAAAAGCATGTAAGTGAACATGTAAAAAATAAACACTCATAAGGGAAGGCACAACAAGAAAGAAATAGTAGGAACCATTTTGAAGTGAAATTACATTGGAAATTGGAAACGTAAATTAAGCAGGAAAATTGCAAGGTATTATGATGAGAAAGAAGACGGAAGATGTAAAAGTAGAATGCAAGCGAAGGGAAGGTACCAATAGTAGGAGGTCTTCAAGGAGTTTGAGTAATAGATTTGGAGGCAAGGTACGTCTCTTCTTTTTTTCTACACATGATAAAAACATTCTCCTACATCTGCGAATAGCATGTGAAGGAGAAGGCAGGGGAGATGCAAAGATTATTCAACAATCGAACTCTTGATATGGCTGTGAAAGTTAGGCCTTGTCGATCAATGTTGCCGATGTCGATTGTTGCCTTATCTAGTGTCATTCCTTGCGATTTATGGATTGTTAAGCCCCATGCCATGCAGAGCAGCACTTTTGTTCACGAACCCCTTGTTATGGGGGGGATTGGCACAAATTTAGGATTTGAAGGATCCCATGGTGGACCCTTGTAGTGAAGAAATTCAACTACAAAAAATGAGGGTAGTTCGGGGGGTTTACAGCCTGCTGCATATACAATTGCGCGGAGGGTGTCGAGTGAACCATTAACAAGACCAACCTCAACCCACAAATTGATGGTGAGAATAACACGTTGTTCAATGCATAGGAGTATTTTCGCAGCTAGTTGATCATCTTCTGGTTTCTTGGATGGGAGTTGCCTCCTTTCGATAGCATAGCAACACGTAACTGGCTGGTTTAGTGTTTTTAACATGGATTTATTGTGCAGGGCAGTATCCTCATTTGTTGCATAAAGATGCATTGAATTGGAGAATGACTGGACTTAGGCTTCAGGAAGGTTTTTTTTTGAACGTGTCATAAGAAGCTTCTGATCAGCAATAGTGGGTGTTGCATTGCAAAGGTTGGAGAGGAGTTCACGAAAGGAAATCTGAGCAAGGCTTGTTCCTTGTTGTCGAAACATTGTTGAAAGCGTAACCACAGTATTGAAGCTTTGCCATAGTGCAGTGCCACGAGAAGTGCCTACATACATTGGTGTGTCTTGGACAGGTGGAAGTTGGCCAAGGTCGCCCACAAGGATTATGGAACATCCACCAAATGGGTTGTTTCTATTTGATGGGAATGCCTCGCGCAAGCGATCATCAATTTGAGAAAGCAATTTAGGACAAATAGAGCTCATTTCATCAATTAGAATGTAATTGACATGTCGAAGTTGTTCTTGAATGTTCAGGAGGGATTGACCCTCTAAAGGTTCCATAGAGGATATAGGGATGTGAAGAGTAGAGTGGATCATCCGAACATTAATGTGAAATGTTGCAATGCCAGTTGGAGCAAGCAAGAGGAGGGTGTATTCTCCAGTGGTGGAGTTGTCAAGGAATGCATTTTTTAGGCACTCAATTAGGAACGACTTGTCGGTACCAGTAGTGCCTTGGATTATCATTGTTAAAATTTTTGTGGCAGCGTTGTTGCGGAAGTGGGAGAAAATGGTATTGAATGCAATGGTTTGGCTTGGGGGCAAGGAGGAAAGGGAATGTAAGCATGGAGTTGGGAGTTGGTGGAATCTTGTGGAGGAGCAGTTGAAGTCGATGAAGTGGATGGTTGTTTCTTGCAAGTGTGAAGGGATTATAGAGTGGCCCCAATTATGGTTTGCGTCAAAGTCATGATGTCCAAGCATTTCAAGCTCATCGAGGAGGAGGTTGTTACCTCAGTGGAGTTGAGAGAGAAATTTCCATTCATCCATGTCAATTTTTGTGGCATGGGGAGGGTTATCAAGTGATGAACAGATAGAGTCGGAAAGGTCAGGGGTGGACAGCGTGCGGTGAACATGCCAAGGCTGATATGTGTGTCTAGTTTGTTCCCAGTGTGCAACAATGGTTGCGTCATATATGCCAATGTCGTTAGGGAGGCTACGGAAAGGGTAGTACAGAAGGAGTTCGCTCCAGAAAAAGTCTACATAGGATGATGATTCTTTCAATGGAATGGAGGTGTAACGAGGAAGAACATGCACAACCATGGGAGGGAAGATTTTTTTTCCATAGTGATGTTTTTCGACGAGAGGAGAAGGACCAGGAGCGCACAACTCCAATAAGAGGCAATCCTAAAAGTGCAGGTGGTCTTTGCATGTAGGAGGTGATGAAAGGTGTTGATTGAAAATGGCCATCTACTTCCTGTGAAACATGTCTGAAGACTTTTTTTTTTACATTGAGGGAGACAAAAGAATGACTGCACTTTGTTAGTGGGAGTTTTTGTAGCATGTGGCATGTTTCTTGTGCACCAATGTCTCGATCAACGACCATTTCGGTTAGGAATTTGCGGACAACAGTTATAGTAGGAGCATCCGGGGGGGGGACCATTGTGAGAGACGGCAGGCCATTTGGTAGTAGCTTTCAAACTTTGCCTCTGCTTTTGCTGCATACTTTGAAATGTGGTTCAACACAACATGGTGTGAGAGAACTGGTTGAAAGTCAATGTTGGCCCTCCATATTGCAGTAGATGAGCATTGTGCACATTGAGTTTGTCATCATTTCCAGTAGGAGAGTACATTTTTCTACCAGTAGCATTAATGTGAAGAGATGAGGTGATGCGAACCTCCCATGGGGCTCCATAGTGGAAGTTGTAGCATTATTTATTTTGTGCAAACATGTAGTAGAGTGGTAAGTTGTGTGTCTCTGAACGAAATTTAGAAGTTGTTCATAGTATTGCAACTGATTGGCCGTAAATGTTGAGATTCAACAAGATGATGAGCTTAGTGAAAAGAGTCGCCTTCACTAAGTGGGCCCGCAGTCTATTTTTGGCGCAAGTATATTTTTAGATTATGTCTATTTTTAGACATGATGATCATATTTCAGAAGTTGCGGGATGCTATTTGTGGATGGTTGATCAAGTTGGAAAAATAGATGAAATTCTATTTTTAGAATATTGGGTGAAGTATATTTATAGATCGTCGATCTAAAAATAGATGCATGTCGATTATTATTAGCTCTTAATAATAATCAGACACTAAATAGCAACTTATTCTCTTGGAGCACTTCAGTTCAGTGCACAGATGTGGCACATCAGTGGACTGAGGGAATTACGAAATTCCAAAGGGTTTACTGGAGCTAATGCATGGAGGACTCAGTTAGAACTCAAGTGGAAGAGTTATGACACAGTTGGAAGAAGTAGTTATGGAGTTGTATTTAGTTTAACTCAGTTAGACTCAGTTGAGCTAGTTGTATCTAGTCTAACTGATTGATACACTAGTGAGAGTGGAGTGAATTAATTAGTTAATTAATTCACAAACAATAACTCATTAATCAACTGAACAATACAGCACTTAACTACAGTGCATGGAAGTTTTAGTGGAGACCGGTGGAGAGATAGGTGAAAGGGCAAGATAGACTATTTGTTGTGGCTATAGTGATGCAATGATTGCATCACATATACATTGGAGTTGCCAATGAGGATTGTGCAGTCAATCCAAGAGTAATTCGAATTTATTTAGAGCTATTCTTCAGCAGGGATTGCACAGTGGAGGAAGGCTAGCAGGTGGCGAAGATCGGTGCATGGATTTGCAAGATCAGGCCTGATTAGTGTATGACGATTGTACTGTACTGAGAGCTTGATAAGCTTTGTATGAGGATTCTCATATGATTCCATGATACATAATATATAGTTGGGGTTTTTTTTAGCTTCAGGATTTCCCGGTTAGAAACTGTGTTATGTGCGATTGATTATTTTTGCTTATTCTTCACATGTCTTTACAATTAAGTTTTCTGCAAAAGATTAATAAGTGGAATTGATTCAATATTTTGCATAAAGTTAAATAGTGTGAGATCAGGTGAATCAAGGACATATGCATGCTTAGTGCATATAATTTCTACATGGTATCGGAGCATTGTTGATTGAAGATTGAAATTGTGAAGTGAGTTTGTGCTGGTGGACAATTCGAATTTGTTGCAGAAGATTCTTGGTGCAGAAGTTGAGTATACATTGAAATGGATTTCAATGGGTTGCGATTGGAGTATGCCCTTGATGGGAGCTCGAATTACATAGCCTAGAAGGACAGGATGGAGGCAGTGCTGGAGGATAATGGGTTGAAGGAGTTCATCGATAGTGATGTTCTTAAGCCGGGATCTGGCGTTGCTGCATTACTTGACGCATGGCAAAAGAAGACAACAAAGATGAGAAGAATTTTGTTGGAAGGTGTGAAGGACCATATTGTGTCCAACCTTCATGGGAAAGCCACTCCATTCTTAATGTGGAAAGCTTAGACAAACTTGTTCCAAAGCAGAAGTGACTAGAGGAAGTTGGCACTTAAAGACAAGCTCAGAAAAATAAAAATGGAGAAGGGCGACAGTATTCCAAAATACCTCACGAAGTTTATCCACTGCAAGGATGAAATGGGAAGTGTGGGGGTTACTGTTGATGATGAAGACTTGGTGAGCTTGGCTCTCCTTGGGCTTCTGAAGAGTTGGCATAGCTACGAAGACTTTGTCAATGGATGGGAGAAACTGCCAGGATGGGAGCGACTTTGGTCGAATCTTGTGCAGGAGGAGATAAGGCGGGGTACCAGGGATGGATCTTCATCGAAGAATGAAGATGAAGAGAATTGCGCTTTGGCTGCCAAAGCAAGGAAAGGGAAGGGGAAGAAACATCCTTCAAAATCCGATGCTAAAGGCAAGAAGTAGGATTTGTCCAAAGTGAAGTGTTTTCACTGTCACGAACATGGACATTTTGCCACTAATTGTCCGCAGAAGAAGAAGAACAATAAGGCTGCTGGATCTGTAGCTGGAGAGGCCTTAGCCTTGCAATTTGAGCTTGAATTCTCCTTGATCTCATGCTTGGTTTCAAGTTGTATGGGATCGATGTGGTATCTTGATAGTGGTGCGTCTTTCCATATGATGGGAGACAAAGAGTTGTTTAGTGACTTGGAAGAGAAGGACCTCCAGATGCATATAGAGATGGGCGACAATGGTCGGTACAGTGCGACTGGCATTGGGATAATTACCTTTGAGAGGGAGTCTGGTAATCCATTCTTGTTGAAGAATGTTATGCATGTTCCAGGTCTAAAGAAGAACTTGGTATCAGTCGCAATGCTGGAAGACAAAGGTTATGATGTTGTTTTCCGTGAGGGAAAAGCCTTCCTTCAACATAAAACAACGGGTCAAACCAAGAAGATAGGGGTTCGAATTAAGAATCTCTACAAGCTAGAGGTAGATGGCCGCACTACAATGGTGGGAAAAACAGAAGAAGTGGTGAGCCAGGATGAGGGCGAATTATGGCACATGAGATTGGGCCATCTTCACCATGGCACTTTGAAGATTTTGCAGCAGATTTATACTGGAATTCCCAAGGGTACTCTTGCGAAGTCAAATCAGTGCAAGGGATGTACTATGTGTAAGTTTGTGAAGACAACCTTTCATGAGAAGGAGAACCGTGCTTCGGTGATCCTGGAGAGAATTCACACAGACGTGTGTGGACCTTTCTTGGTTGCTTCAACAACAAAGCACAGGTATTATGTTATATTTGTTGATGACTATTCTCGTAGATGCTGGATCTTCTTCATGCAGAAGAAGAGTTAAACGTTCTCAAAGTTCTGTGAGTTCAAGGCATTGGTGGAGAAGGAGTCGAGGAAGCAAGTGAAAGCTCTACAGAGCGATAATGGTGGTGAATACATCTCGGGCGAATTCAAAGACTTCTGTAGCAAAGAGGGAATTCAAAGAGAACTCATAGCGCCTCATAACCCACAACAGAATGGGGTTGCGGAGAGGAAGAACAGAACGATCATGGGTGCTACACGAGCGATGCTACATGACCAGGGCCTACCGATGCATTTGTGGGTAGAAGCATGCAACACTGCGGTTTATGTGCAAAACCATTGTCCTCATAGAGTACTTGGCATGAGTACACCTGAAGAAGCATTTTCTGGTAAGAAACCTGATATTTCTCGTTTTAAGATATTTGGCTCACCTGTTTACATTCATGTGACAAAGGACGCTAGGAAGAATCTGGAGCCGACTGCAGAAGTTGGGATATTTGTGGGGTACACAGAAACACCCCATAATCATTGTGTGTATTTTCCAGATAGTCGGATGACTGTTGTGCGATGAGATATAAAATTCAATGTGGTGAAAGCCATGAAGTTTTCGCTTGAGAGGGAGCTACACTTGCATGCGGAGCAGGAACTTCTTATTCCCAAAGATGAGCCTCTAGATGTGGATCAGCCACAAGAGGAGATTCATGGAGTGGAGGAGTCCACTCATGCAAAACCAAACATCAGACAAGGGAGAAAGTGTACCATAGAAGCTGAGAGACTAAAGCTTGATGTGGCACAGAATGTAGGAGTCCCTACATCACAGCGCAGATAGAGGTAGTCACCTGATTGATTTACTAGATATATGGCTCTTATGATCAAGTGTATCGTGACGGAGCCATTTTATTTTGAAGAAGCAGTGCAGGAGCCCACATGGGTAGATGCCATGGTGGAGGAGTATGACTCCATTGTCAGAAACAGTGCTTGGTAGATTGTTCCAAGGCCGGTGGGAAAATCAGTTGTAGGATCAAGATGGATCTACAAGGTAAAGCAAGCTGCTGATGGGAGCGTCAAGAAGTATAAGGCAAGATTTTTTGCCCGGGGCTTCTCACAGATCGAGGGGATTGACTATAAAGAAACATTTGCACCTGTCGCATGGTATTCTTCCATACGGACCATCCTTGCTCTCTTAGTGCAGATGGGTTGGCACATTCATCAGATGGATGTGAAGACTATGTTCCTTAATGGGATCATTGAGGAAGAGGTGTACATTGAGTAGCCTGAAGGATTTGAGATCTTCTGCAGCGAGTCACATGTGTGCAGGCTCAAAAGAGCGTTGTATGGGCTGAAACAAGCACCACATGCTTGGTACACTCGGATCGACAGCTATTTCACTGGACTTGGCTTCACCAAGAGTGAGGCAGATGAAAACCTGTACCAAATTGTGGTGGAGGGTAAGATTTTAATCATTGTTCTTTATTTTGATGATTTAATACTAATGGGTGATGAGCAATTGATACACTCATGCAAGGCAGTTCTTGCAAAGGAGTTTGAGATGAATTATTTGGGCCTCCTTCATTATTCCCTTGGATTGGAAATATGGCAGCGGGAAGGTGAACTATTTGTGTCTCAAGGCAAGTATGCCCGGGAGATACTAGAGAAGTTTCACATGCAAGGCTGCAAGCCTATCGACACTCCTCTTCCAGGAAATTGGAAGAAAGAGGATGCTACATCGGTAGAGGTAGTGGATGCCACTATTTATCGATAGTTGGTGGGTTCGCTCATGTATTTGGTGTCGGATGGGACATGTCATGCGGTGAACCGGCTTTCTGGCCGATGGTTAAGCCTACCAAGCTCTTTTGGCAGCGAGCGAGCGTGTGCGAGATATCTCGAGGAGCACATGCGAGTATGGTTGTATTGGAAGGATAGATGAGGTGAAGTTGCATGGCTTCACAGATGTATATTGGGCAGGAATCCCAATAGACAGAAAGAGCACATCAGGAGGGATTTTCAGTATCAGATCCATGGCAGTTTCTTGGTACAGCGGGAAACAAATATCTGTGGCACTTAGTTCAGCAGAAGCAGAATACATGGCAGCAAGTCAAGCTGCATGTGAGGCTATCTAGATGAGGAAGATTCTCGTTGGTTTGTTTGGTTCACATTTAGATCCCACAATGATACATTGTGATAATCAGAGTTGCATTAAACTCTCGGTTAATCCTGTGTTTCATGATAGATATAAACATATTGATATCCGGTATCATCATATCAAAGTTTTTGTGCAACGAAAGATCATGTTGCTTCAGTACATTCCTACGAAGGATTAGGATGCAGATTTTCTAATGAAGGTGCTCACCAGGAGAAAATTTGAATACCATAGAGGCAGGATCGGGGTGAAGGATAATCCCTATCTTGTTGAGAGGGACTGTTGATATTCAACAAGATGATGAGCTTAGTGAAAAGAGTCGCCTTCACTAAGTGGGCCCGTAGGATATTTTTGGCGCAAGTCTATTTTAGACTATGTCTATTTTTAGACACGATGATCATATTTCAGAAGTTGCAGGATGCTATTTGTGGATGGTTAATCAAGTTGGAAAAATAGATGAAATTCTATTTTTAGAATATTGGGCGAAGTCTATTTATAGATCGTCGATCTAAAAATAGATGCATGTCGATTATTATTAGCTCTTAATAATAATCAGACACTAAACAATAACTGATTCTCTTGGAGCACTTCAGTTCAGTGCACATATGTGGCACATCAGTGGACTGAGGGAATTACGCAATTCCCAAGGGTTTACTGGAGCTAATGCATGGAGGACTCAGTTATAACTCAAGTGGAAGAGTTATGACACAGTTGGAAGAAGTAGTTATGGAGTTGTATTTAGTTTAACTCAGTTAGACTCAATTGAGCTAGTTGTATCTAGTCTAACTGAATGATACACTAGTGAGAGTGGAGTGAATTAATTAGTTAATTAATTCACAAATAATAAGTCATTAATCAACTGAACAATACAACAGTGAACTACAGTGCATGACAGTTCTAGTGGAGACCCAGTGGAGAGATAGGTGAAAGGGCAAGATAGACTATCTGTTGTGACTATAGTGATTCTTTGATCGCATCACACACACGTTAGAGTTTCCAATGAGGTTTGCACAGTCAATCCAAGAGTAATTCGAATTCATTCAAATTTATTCTTCAACAAGGATTGCACAGTGGAGGCAGGCTAGCAGGTGGCGAAGATCGGTGCATGGATTTGCAAGATCAGGCCTTATTAGTGTATGATGATTGTACTGTACTGAGAGCTTGATAAGCTTTGTATGAGGATTTTCATATGATTCCATGATACATAATATATAGTTGGGGATTTTTTTAGCTTCAGGATTTCCCGGTTAAAAACTGTGTTATGTGCGATTGATTATTTTTGTTTATGCTTCACATGTGTTTGCAATTAATTTTTCCGCAAAATATTAACAAGTGGAATTGATTCAGTATTTTGCATAAAGTTAAATAGTGTGAGATCAGGTGAATCAAGGACATATGCATGCTTAGTGCATATAATTTCTACAGTAAAAATTTCATGTGTGCCAAGGAGGCATGGGTCTCGTAAAGATGTACGATTTATTCCAAAATCCCAGCTGTGAAGGGGGCGAGGGTTCCAAGCAGTGATGTATGTATCAAAAAAATCTTCAGCCGCGCGGACATCTGTAGTGTTGGTCTAGTCGAGAGTGTCCATAACAGGTGCATTTGGAAGCCATAAGAAACCATGGATATGTGCGAAGCCATGATGTTGCCATTCATACCTTAGAAAGGAAGGGGAGAAAAAGTAAGATGGATGCGTGGAAGTGAAAGTAATGAAAGAGAAGACAAGGAAAGAATAGTATGCATACCTGCACCAATAATAATTTACAAGGAATCCTTTAAGTAGGACCTCTTCTAGGAATATTGTGAATTTGCAATAGATGTATTGAGATGCACGATGTGGGTTTCCAAAAATGTTTTGGATTCTCCATCAAGTGTGATCATGTGAATTGGATGGAGGGTTGGAAGGCATGGCATTATGCAATTCAGGCCATTTGGTATTAGCTGCAGTTAGTGTGAAGAATATGGTAGGGGTACCTTGTTGAATGATCATGTCGGTGATATCCCCTCTAGCCCTAGTCCAGAATGAATGGCTCCCACGTAAGGATGAGCCGAAATGCATAATCTGGTCTAGAATGGTGGAAGGTGGGTTTTTTTGAAGTTGGTGGTGAAGGACAACGATTGTTTCCAGAAGGGTATTTGAAAGGTCCCTTTTAATGAAGACAGAGGTAGTTGCTTGGCTGCAATGGCACATGATAAGGTTGTACAAGTAATAGCGAAAGTGAGGATGTTGTGCAAAACAATTGTCATTGTAGCGCATTAGATGCAAAGCGTATTCTTACATATCCACTTTTGCAATTCTTGGTTGGTTAATCATGGCAGATCCTGTGGGGAAAAGGGTGGGGAAGGCCATGGAGAAGAGGCCCTCTATGTTGTATTCATTGATTAGGGAGAGAATGATGGGCCATTGAAGTGAATGGGTGGGTGTGGAATTGGAGGAATCTATGTAGGCAAGTATTTCATCCATTTTTGAATGAGAGTTTGATAGAGTTGAAACAAAGGAGGATGGGTGGAGGTCAGATGGGCATGGGTGGGGAAGTTCACAATTAGGATATTCTGGAATGGCTTCATGGAGTGGGATGGAAGTTGTGTTGATATGTCGTAGCATGTTGGAAATATTGGTAGGTGCAATAGGCAAAGTAGAGAGGGAAATTTGGTTAATGTGGACATCTTTGTAGTATGGGTCGTTTTGTAGTTTGAACTGCAAAGCTGCATGAAAACATGATCTACTAACAAAAAATTCATAGGATTTTTCGTCATAACTAGTTTTTTTTACAACAAGGATGTCTAGTTCTGATAGCATGCGAGGAAGAGAGGTGACAATATTAGTGATATCTTGAGGAAAGCTAATAGTATGGCCAAAATATTTCAGTTGGCCACCATGTGCATGGGTGACTTGAAGAACGGGATTGACACGAGCAATGAGCATCTCTTCAACTTGAGTCAGGCAGGAGAGGACATGGGGTTGGATACCTGGGTCCATGTTTTTTGCGAAGGAGAAACGGTGGGTTGTTCGTTCTCCAGCACAATGGGTACAAGAAATGATTCCATTATTTGTTTTTTTTTTCATGGATGGGTAAGCTTCATGACAATTTGAGCAAACTTGGATGGGACAAAGTGCATAGATCCTTGCACGAAAGCAATGATGTGCATGTTGGAGAAGGATGGGGAGAAATTGTTGGGGAGGTGGAAAGGGAGGAACATGGGGAAGCATATGTACAGGGTAGGCAAGATCCGAAGGAGTTGAAGGGTTTGGAAAGGGTCAGTAGCGAGTGGAGATGGAAGGGGAACTTGGAAATTTTGGGTGGGATGTAGGGGAAGGAGGCTATTTTGTGAAGGAATGGGAGTTAGGGTTGCGTTGGATTGAGAGTGAAGGTTGGCTTGATGATTCACAAAGAGGAGGCAGAGACGTGCATTAATTATTTCTTTGTTAAGTGCGTAGTGGCATCATTGTTGTTCCCTTTGCACACTGTTCTTTGGTGCGGTTGGCATAGTTGTTGCAAATAAGGAAAGGTATGTCAAATGCATGAAGTATAATGTGAGTGATTATTGAAGTGGAAATGTATTGAGTACAAGTCACGTAGAAATGTGTGTTGGATATTTGAAATGGAAAAAAAATTGTTTTGAAAGTAACAAAATGTTGCATGTATTGGCTAGAGTAAAGCGAAGCCATATTTTGTATTTTACAAAAAGAGAAGAAGAAATTTCTGTATTATTTTCCATACTAAGCATAGCATATTGATATGTGCATTTATAAAATGTGTGTGTTGCAAATGAGATGAAACAACGTAGGAGGAAAGGCAAAACCATGTGAGTAAATGTTCATATATTTTGAAGATCCATTACAACATAATGAAATGACATATATACAAAACATAATGAAGAAACGAGTGGGCGCTCAAACGACTAGGAGAAATACAAGAAAGTCAAAGGGACCGAAAAGATATAGTAACCATTACAAAAGATGTATGCAAAATCGACGATGAATGGCAAGCAAGGTTAAGAAAACTGCATGGGGAATGATGGGAAGCAATGGAGAATGTGTGGGGAGGGTGGGAATTTTAGTAGAAAGGTGTTAGGGGGAAATTATGTATGGAATGAGAGGAGGGGGCGAAATGGGTGAGAGCCAGAAATGCACAGTTAAAGCCGGCGGCAGACTGGGTTGGGGGGGGGGGAAGGAGCGGATTGCAAGACTTGTAGGAGGAGAGTTGATGCATCGGCGTAAGCGATTTCTTCTGCGTGCATAAGAGTTGGGCATAGTCGTTCAACACCGTTGAAGCTATCCCTCTTTAAATATAATGTGAACAACAATTTCCATCCTTTGATTTTGCTATATATGTCAAGGACACTTCCAGGATCAATTGAGAGGAGGCAAAGGTCCTTTACAGAGATGCCAAGAAGGGCATTTGCGGCTTCGTCAAAAGTGACCACGTTTTTGAGGTGGCGAGTGTGGTAGTGCAATTGGAGTCGAAGGATGTAGCAGTAGTCACACTCATTGAAGGAGCCTTCACATTTCGAACATCGGTAGGTGTTGTCATCTTTTCGTAAATCCTTTCTCATGCATTACATCCCATCAATGGTAAGGGGACATGTGAGGAAGTAGAAATCATCCATTTCAATTGAGGTAGCAGTAGCACGGAGTGAAATCCATGGGATTTTTTTGTCGGGTGGCATTGAGAGAATGTCGGAAAATGCTTTTGAACTCAGCGGCCTCTTGCTCGTGCTTGTGTATTTTCGGTTGAGGGAGGGCGAGGACGATTTATTTCCTTCTTCAGAAAACCATTGTTTCAATTGTCGTGTTTTAGTGATATCTGGATTTATAAGTAGGGAAGTGGTAGGGATTGTGCCAATAGTTTGGCCATTGAACTCGACGATCCTTCCCCCCTTAATTGCAAGTACAGAAATTTCACGAGCCATGCGAAGTTAGGAGAGTGCACGACCTTCAACATGGTAGTGTTCGCCCCATAAGGTGACATTGATGCTACTCCTGGACATATCACAAAGAGATATAGTTTTTTTTGGAGTCTCAGAGCCATCACATTTGCGGATAACAGAGGCAGGAGAGAGGGAGGCGACAATACCTATGACATCAATGATTGAGTTAGTAGGTGAAAGTTTGAGGGAAATTATAGGCACGAATTGATAGGTATGGGAAGGTATTGTAAGGTCATCAGTGAATATTTGTGACACTGTTGATGAAGAGAAGAGGAGAATTTCGAACAGGCATCTGATATGGTTATATCAAGGGTTGGGGACCTTTATGGTGCCATTTGCAACATTGTAAATGTGGCCAATTTCAATGAGAGCATGTAGGGATTCTGCCAACTCATTGAAGGCAGAGACGTGGATTTGATCGCCGTCATGGTCGACAAGGTCAAACCCTAGCTATTTTCCAGTGCCACGTGCATTGCTATATTCATGAAGGGGTGTCTTTGAAAGGACTCTACCCTAGATGGAACAAGATTTTAGGGTAGGGGAGAGTGCTTTAAAAGGGAGAGCGGTTGTAGATGTTGGGGTGGAGTCTTGGGAGGACAACAAGTGAATGTCAAGGGAGGGTGGAGATGAGAAGGGAGAGGAAGAAGAGGAGGGCGAGGTGGCTTGGAGCATTTGTTCAGCGGAGAGAATAATAGGGGATAGGTCTCCAACCAATGGTGCAACACATTGGAGTATTTGGAGATCGAGGAGACAAAGCAACCTGCAAGAACAAGCAATTTATTAGCAAAGAGGGGAAGTAAAATGTTAGGAATGAGAATAGAAATAAGAAAGGGACATAAGAGGAGAATCATTAAAGGGGAGGAAGGGGGGAGGTGGATTGTACACAACATACATAGAATGATGCGCATATGTGCACGAGCTTCTTTTGAGGAGAACAATGAAGCCTATCTACAAGTCCTTGTTTTGCACAAGCCTTGTATACGAAGAAGGGAGTAGAACGGTGTGCTTATGAGTGCCATCGGAAAGTGATACGCGGTAGCGAGACGTCGTAGTCCGAGAAGAACTTATCTGTTCAAGTGTAACGACCTAGAGGGTTGTTTGAAGGTCGGTAGCACCAGCGAGGAGCGACAAAAGAGTATTGCGAGTTAAGGATGTCTCCATAGTGATGCAGGCGGCTTGTTAAAACAAGGTGCTGCAAGAAAATAGACATATGAAGGTAAATAAACTGAATAAGAAGATGTGTACATAAAGGAAGGAAAAGTTATAAGTTGGAAATTTAAGAGAGATGAAGGAAATAAACCAGAATTGATAATCTTCAAGGTTGAACGAGTTTAATTTCGAGAAGTGAATGGTGTCTATAGTAAAAATGGAGGGGTGATGTCCTATTTCGGAATGGAGGAAAACTAACAAGAGGAGGAAGAAATGGAAGCACAGTGGTGTTGTGTAGTTTGATATGTTGCTAAAACTGAGCGAAGCAACAAAGAAAATGCGGAGGTGAAAGCAGAGAAGTGATGGGAACGGTTATTTTTGTTTTTAATAAATGCTGCACATTTTTTATTTTTATGACAAGACACGAGCATGTTGAAAGGGCAAAGAGAAGGATGTTGACAAGTTTGGAAATGTATGGTAGAAAAGGGAAAAAATGCACCGAGAAAAGTTGGTTGAATATACTTGGTGGTAGGAAAAGTGATGGGTTGATAAAAAAAAAAATATTTTTCTTTTCCTGTTGTGTTGTATCTTGAACTAAAAAGGAATCCCTACTCTAAAAGCATTCACATTGTTAAATCTGTTTTTCAAAAACACTACTGGAAGTTGCATAACTTCAATATTGTAAATACATTCTTTTGAAATATTTCCATGCTAAGGAATCCATATGCATTAAATGGTTGAGAAGAGGATGTTGGTTTGTACGTATAAAAGGAAAGAAAACAATACTATCAAATTAATCATATTTTTAAATGTGATGTTCAAAAATGCTACTTCCAGATGTATAACTTTAATATTGCAAGCATGTTATTTTTAACTCTTCTCGGCCTAAGGAAGGCATAGAAATTATCTAGAGCAGCTTTCTAATTCAATCTGAATCTCCTTTACCAGAAGTTCTCTAGCTAAAGGAAAATTACATTTAAATGAAAAAATGCATAAGAAAAGTGATATCAATTGCTGTTATGAATATTGGAAACTCTCATGAATATTTTCTAGTGAGAAAAAGTGACTCCATTTCTCCTTCACAATGACTAGTTTAGTAACTTTCCCTCTCTAGCAAATATCCTGGAGAATTGAGGATAATTCGGCATTTAAATGAACATACTCTTCTAGGAAATATTGAAATTTGAAAGCACCAAGAATGACATACAACTCTGCACATGCATATAAGCTTTGGAAAACATATAATACCAATTTGCAATCTTGTTAGCCTTTAATTTTTTGTTGAATGTTTTCACATGGAGAAAAAGAAAACCAAAAAAAAAAAAAATGGGTAACAATTCTGTGAATTTAAATTGGTAAGAAAACATGAATAGCATGTCAAATCCTCTCTGCCATGGGCATCATCTTTGAAGATTTATACATAACTTTGTGTAACTTAATCTGTTAAGTCAAGGTCAATGTAAAAAAATTCCAGTGATTGAATGAAGGTTGCAACAGAATTCCTGGATATTTCTCCCCTTATCAAATGAAAGATATTCATAGAGGCCTAAACATTATAACTTGTGCAAAATAAATTAACTATGAATTATGCTCCTATAGAATATGTTTGTACATACGAAAACAAAAGTAATCATATTTTTAAATCTGCTTTCCAGAAATCCTTCTTGCAGCTGTATAACTTTAATATTGCAAGCATTTTTTTTTTAACTCTTCTCGGGCTAAGGAAGGGACAGAGATTATTTAGAGAAACTTTCTAGTTCAATGTGAAACTCTACTAGAAGTTCTCCACCTAAAGGAAAATTACATTAAAATGAAAAAAATGAATAAGAAAACTGATATCAATTTTTTTAATGAATTATGGAAACTCTCATGAATATTTTATGATAATGACTACTTTAGAAACTTTCCCTCTGTAGAAAATATTCTGGAGAGCTGAGGATAATTTGGCATTTGAATGAACATACTCTTATAGGAAATATTGAAATTTGAAAGCACCAAGAATGACATAAAACTCCGCACATGCATATAAGCTCTGGAAAACATAGAATAGCAATTTGTAATCTTGTTGGGCTTTAATTTTTTTTCAATGTTTTCACATGGAGAAACCAAAAACCAAAATAAAAAAGAGAGGGTAACAAATCTGTGAATTTAGATTGGTAAGAAAACATGAAAAGCATGTGAAATCCTCTCTGCCATGGGCATAATCTTTGAATATTTATAAAGAACTTTGTGTGACTTAATCTGTTAAGTCAAGGTTTATGTAGAAAAGGTCTAATGAATGAATGAAGGTTGCAACAGAATTCCTGGAAAGAAAGATTTAAGGACAAAAAACTAGTTGTATGCATATTTAAGAAAAAGAAGAATCATTCATATCCCTACCTTTCTTGCAGCAAGTTTTGATTGTTGTTCACTTTTTGCACCTGTCCAAACCTACACAATGAGAAAAGAACCAAACGTTGAGTACATGGTTTACACCAAAAATAAACATTATGGTACTTGTTACCTATTTACTAGTTTACTTTTAAGAGAACATATGGATACAAAATAAATAACACAATAGATAAGCTATTGGTTTTTCTAAGAAAGTATCACCTTCACTGTAACAAGTCCTCTATTTTCTCAGTTACTTAAAAATTTCAACTAAATAAACACTAGTGTCTTGCATAGAATTTCGTTCTTAGAAAGTACAATATGCTTAGAAATTTGGTTCTCAAATTAAGTAAAAGCTATCAGTCAGCAGCCTCAAATTTGAAAATGTCTACAAACACTGCTTAATCCAGCTTTCAACCCAGCTGAATTAAGTAAGTCCCCACATGTTTTTCTTAGAATTTTTTCTTCATTTTTTCCAGATCATATTCTATTTCATTATTTTTCGGCTGGGTAATGGACACACCAATAAAATAATTTTCAAAGTAAATAGGGATATTTAAAATGGATGAAAAGATGCAGTGATTCACAATGTGGTACATGTTTTAGGGCAGATTATAGGTTCTATCAAAACACAAGTAAATACAATATAATACCAGATGAAAAATACCCACTATAATAGTTTTTTGACTTAGGGCTTTTATGTTGTTACAATTCACTGTCTAACCCTAAATATCAACCTTTTGTGAACAAACAGATCATGCTCTCGATTATTTCTTTTTGTAAGTGGAAATGCTTGTTTATGATGCGTGGGGAGCTGGGAACTCCAACTTCATATTATGGCAGTATAGCCCACATTAACGTGGGGACTATCAAATTTGACCAATTGATACACACAATTAGCTCTTTATGCCGAAGCAGGGTGTGAACCCCAGTCATGATTGTGGGGATCGCTGAATTGTTGGATGATTGTGGGGATTTTATTTTCTCTTTTTTATTTTGGGTAAATCATACATATGGAGTCCTTTGAGACATATGCTCTGCTGATTTCCTTCGGTTTAACTGCTAGGCTCGAGTCTCGAGGGGTAGTTATTTCAACATAATTGCCTAAGTCATGCTCCTAGCCTCATCCCCTTGAAACAAATGCCTAATGGTAATGGGCGTACGTCTCTCTCTCTCTCTCTCTCTATATATATATATATATACTTCGAAGTTATTCAAAGATTCTCTGTTGTCTTATTCCCATTTAAGTGTTATGTTTGACTCTGGAGGAGTGTCTATTTCAGCAGAATTACCTAGGACATGCTCCCAGCCTCATCCCCTTTGAAACTCATACTTAACGGGTGAGGCAGACCACAATGATAATTGAACCTAGTGGACAATTAACACTATCTCGATATTCTATTGCATTTTGTCTATCTGTTAGGTCTGCTATTCTTTTCAATGTTGTCACCACCTTTAAAAAAATGGAGAAACTACCGGAGATAAATATGGAAAAATTGAAAATACAGTTTATGTCCAAAGAATGGTTCCATAAGGCCATTTAATTTGTTTCAAACTGGCTGGCATGAACATGTGTTTATATTGTTTGAGCACAGTCAAATATAATGTTGTAGGAGGCGGAGATATCCACTCCAAGTTATACAGAAACCAGAGAAGCTATGGATATCTGCTAGGAATCCATCCATATGTGCCCAAAATCACAATTCCTTACCACCTCGGCTCTCTAAAAAACTTGAGAAATACAAAGATTTGCTTGCATTGGAAGAGAATTCCTGAAAGAAATAGTTACAATTTGACTTCTGGCAAACGTACCATCAACATCAACAACAAAGTGGAAAATGATGTACTAGCCTCTATTGTAGAAGGCAAGGATGAACATGAAAAATATATGTAGTCATGGAAGGAAGAACTTAAAATAAAGGATGGTTCTGAAACTCCTATCTTCACAACTAGATCAACAAGTAGGTGTGCCTGATTATTGCACGTAATGGAAGCTAACCGACTATTTTCAAATCACAAGTCCTTCAAGCTGGAAGTCAGTCGGCAAGTCGTTGAGGCTGCAAGCTAGAAGTCGGAAAGTGCTGAAAAAAAAGGAAGGCAAGATAGGGTTGTCAAAATATATGAGCAGGGGAATGAAGTGACAGGGCTGCAGAGAAGGTGAACGGAAATGAATGCAAAGTATGGGCATATAGATTGCATAGGCAGAAGGAAAAGTGTACAACACCAGTAGAGGGGAGCCATGAATTGATAACCTCCCTGAGTTCTGGCCAAAATGGTGAATTTCTGTGCTAACTGGAGCTGATCCTCTAGAATTGACAACTTCTTTGATGTTACGATAAAGATAAAATCAGTTTTAAAATTTTTAAATAAAACTTTTAATGATGCATACTAAACGCATACAAGTCCAAAATAAAATATCTAAAAAACATAGAATTGTTTGACCATTATCCAGTCCAGGTTTTAACTCTTAAGCCTCTTCGTTTTGATTTAAAATTTGTTGGATCCTCTTTATAAGTGCCCTTCTTATTTGCGTAGACCAGTTGTTTCCATTCTTCTTGACGTGAGACCCACGGGTCTTCCATTCAATGTATGCATTAAATGGTTGGGTGGTTGAAGTTGATAAACCATCATAGGAGAAGTTAATACAGGAAACAAAGAAAGGAAAGAAAGAAATAGAGATTGCAAGTAGAGGAGGCATAAATGTTTGCATGTCATAGCTGTCATTGAATGAGAGGAGGGGAAACTAAATTATTTTCAAACTATAGAAATTGAATTTAAGATTTTCAGACATTGAAGAAATTGAAGAATTTGAAACGTACTTTTCAAA
Organism: Pinus albicaulis; assembly: GCA_034641835.2. NCBI lineage: Eukaryota > Viridiplantae > Streptophyta > Pinopsida > Pinales > Pinaceae > Pinus > Pinus albicaulis. Next base: position 1,216,923,535 of record CM076572.1, on the reverse strand, counting down.
GTAACAGCTGGTAAGAGGGCCAAATGGAAGATTTTCATTGGTTGGAGGAGGTGCCACATGTCTAAATTTTAGTGGCGTGAAGGGAGATAAGAAAGGCTTCTTGTTGGAACACCTAATCCTACATGGGTAGGTGTGGAATACGAAAAGTCACAATGGAGTCCAAGTGACCTTGGAATGTGAAACCAAGAGTCACACCATTGTACTATAAATGTACATCTTTGTATAATGGAAAACATGAGCTACACTCTTATCCTTCATTGTGTTGAGTTTCTTGGTGTGTGTGTGTGTTATTCTCCTCATACACCATGTGTGTTTTAACATGGTGTTTAACATGGTATCAAAGCGGGCGATTGCTGGCCCTGCTCCACATTGAGTGAGCCATTTTGTGTTTATGGCCTGTGCATATCTGCATTTTTGCAGCATTTAGAGAGTTTTTGCAGCAGTGATTTTGACATTTTGCCGCATTCAGAATTGGTTTTGAAGAGGAGCAGCATTCAAAATCCGTGGTAGCATTCAGAAATTTCATCTTGGAGAAGAGCAGCACTACACATCTGAAGGTTGATTTCTTTCTGCAATTTCTGCCCATTAAATTATGTTTTGGAGAGCTGTTGGAAAAATTGTTTAAAGTTTATTTCTGAAGAGGTTTCTGGTTTTAATGAAAAAGAATTTCTGATTTTTTCATTCGAAGATTCCTACAAAATTCTAGATTTTCTACTGCTATAAGTTCTAGAAAAATTCTGCTCTATATTTAAAAGAAGAAAGTATTCTACTGCTGCTAAATTTCGTGAAAATTCTGCAATTCTTATTGCTGGAAAAAGTACATTTTCTGCTACTGAAAGAAAATTTCTGATTCTGCAAATTCTCCATTTTTCCTGCGCTGTATATTACTCCTCTGCTGTTTAAAAAAAAAAAAAATTAAAAATTAAAAATGAAAAAATGAAAAAAAATCCTTTTCATTCCACGCCTTTCGGACCCCAATACATCCCCAACTCCACACTATACGGCATACGCTCCCTCTCTCCATTGCTACATGCAGCCCCTCCCCTATCTGCAACACACACCCTCATACAAACTCCCGCACCCTCATACAACTTGGCCCTATGGCCCTCTGCAACTCGCCCCTCAACCTGCGTTTTTTTTTACTGCCACACAACATACCCACCACTCTACACTTCCTCATACGCTCTCACCATACACTCTCCTCTAAACCCGCACTCCTTCCCATCTCCTTAACTCCTCCCACGCAGCTAGCCCTCACCTACGCTCTCATCCCAATGCTCCCCTCACCGTTCAATCCATAGCCTTTCGGCTCCCATTCCTTCGTCTTCAGCGCTGCGTTCAACCATTCACAAGCTCCCTCACTACCGGCTCTCCTCAACTCACAGATATACGCCCTCCTTACCGTGATCCCTTCCCACATACGCCTTACATACAACACCCCTGCTCGGCTTAAACGCTTCACACATTAACTCTCGACTCTTCCCATGGTGCCCTCCTATCTTGTTGAGAGCTACACGCTACCTGCCCTCGACTCTCATATCCGGCCATTCCAATCTCCACTCGCAGCACTCCTACCCTGCTACCCCGCCATCTCCTCTCTGCAACTACCAATTGACCCTCGGCCTCTCTGCAATCACACGTCCCTCCGCCTTCTACGGCCTTTTGGCCTCCCCTCCCATCACAATTCGATTTTTTTAATTTTAATTTTTAAAACTCCCCTCAATTAAAAGTCCGCCCTCCCAATCTCACATTTTAAATTATTTCGTTTTCCATATAATAGCCCCCCCTCCCCTCTTTTAAATTCGACTTTTAAAACTAATTCTCCCTCCCATATAAATACAATTCCCCCCTCCCCCATTAATAAATCCCCTCCTTCCATTTTTTAATTAAATCACCCCCCCTTTCCATTTTTTAATAATCCCTTTTTAAATTCCCATTTTTAATTAATTTTTTTAATTAATTAAAAAAAATAATAAAAATAATAAAAAAATATTAAAAAAAAATATAAATATAAAAAATAAAAAAAAAAAAAAAAAAAAATTCTCCTTACTCTCCCACTCCTTTTAAATCTCCCCTCCCTTTTAATTCCCCTCCCTACACATTTTTTAAATTTCCATCCCCCTCCCTTTTAATTATTTCCCATTTCAAATAATTAATTTTTTTAATTAATTTTTAATTAATTAAAAAAAAGAAAAGAAAAGAAAAGAAAAAGCAGAGAGAGAGGAAATACATTGAAGACGAAAAAAAGATATGAATAGCAGAAATGAAGAAATTGACAAATGAAGAAAAAATGGACTGAATACTGCAGATTTGGCATTGACAAAAAAAAGGGTGATTTTTGGAAGAATTTTACATAAGAAGACAAGTTTGCCATCATTGCAAAACAAATATTTGAAGGAAATTTCAGCTGCCTCAAAGGCCTCTTGCACAAGTGTTTTCAGCTACACATTTACAAATATTTTGTAGAGATATGTATTGACTGACATTGTATTGTGAGTAGATATTGCTTCTTCATAGTTGCAATCAGTACTTGAGTTGTTGAAAAGTTGTTGATTGCCCTCCATCATTTGAGGAGCACACTTTGTACTTTGAGATTTCCATAGTTGGAAATTCTTTGGAGTCATTTGTATTTGTTGTTGAATCACATTGTAAACAGGTGCATTTTCGGTTGAAGCCGACACCCTTTCATTTTTTGAGCCTAATTTGTTGAAATGACCAAAATCAATGAGGTATTAGTGTTGTTGAATAACCTCATTCATTCCAATGTTGATGACATGATAAAAATGAGCAAGGATGCTCTTTGTAAAATTCATAGTTGTTTGCAAGATGCACATGAAAAGATTGAGTTTTTACAGTTGGAATCTCAGCTCCAACAAGAAGAACTTCAGCAAAAGAGTCACTATTCTGAATCTGTTTCTGTTCAGAACATTGTTAAGGACTCCCATCAGAAGAAAGAAGATAAAGTTTCAAATGATTCCCATTCAGTTCCTTGTACTAGAGTAGATTTACATGCAGATGCAGTAGTTCAGCCTGCACTTCTCAAGCCCATTATCAGACCTTGGGAAGAGCTTGTCCACAACAAGCACCGAACTGGTCTTGGATATGACAAGGATGTGTCCTTTCATATTCCAGACTACACCAAGCCCATCGTATTTCAGAGTGCCGAATTCATGTATGACGGTTCACCTTCAGCTGTTCCAGATCCTGCTCCACAACAACAACTTCAGATTGTAAAATGCCAACACTGTGATCAAGTTGGCCATATGAAAGATCACTTTTTTGATCTTCATCCATACAAGCACTGTGGTCAGCACACTCATTCTTCACACAGATGCTTCAGACACAAGCCTCCTGCAAGAACCAAGATTCACCTTGGATGGATCGCTTCTTGGCAATGGGCATCAGCAACCAAGAAGATGTTTACGACACATGTTAGAACTTGTTCACGAATATTGAGCAAACTTGCAGTTGAGTTTTCGCCATCATCTCACCTTGTCCCTGACAGGGGGGAAAATGGTGGTCATGTACAAGCTTCGACGACAGATCAAGCGAGCCCGAGCCACAATCTCTCATTCCATGTTCAGAGTTGTAGCCAGCAGTTCAAGCATGCCTGGCGCGCTGTTCGTCATTCCGCAGTCGAGATGGCTGCAGACACGGATGCCCACGAGCATGCCTTCAGTTGGTGGATAACCTTAAACCATCATATTTGGTTGGTGGATAACCTAAAACCATCACAAGGTAGTAGACCTCCCTTTTTTTAGGTCGAAGGTCTCCCTTTCATATATGAGGAACACTTCCTCTAGCAGAAGCCTTCAGCTTAGAAGCCTTTAGCTTCTTGCCAGCTTTGGTTGAGTTCCAGGAAATGCTACAAGCATTCCAGAGTTGTTGGTAATCCTAAAACCATCAAAAGTAGTAGACCTCCCTTCTTTTAGGTTGAAGGTCTCCCTTTTTATGAGGGACAATTCCTCTAGTAGAAGCCTTCAGCTTCTTTCCAGTTTTGGAAGAGTTCTGGGAACTGCAACAAGTTTTGCGTTCTAGTGTTTGTGGTCATCCTAAAACCACTTTTTTCCAACATTTCGCAGAGTTGATTCAGCATCAAGTGTCGCCATGCATACTTTGCAGATTTGTATTACAACTCTTTTTTCTTGACCTCCACATACCCCTTCGGATTAAGGGGGGATGTTGAACACCTAATCCTACATGGGTAGGTGGAATACTAAAAGCTCAATGGAGTCCAAGTGACCTTGAACAGGAAACCAAGAGTCACACCATTGGTACTATAAAATGTACATCTTGTATACTCTAAAACATGAGCCGCATTCTTATCCTTCATTTTGTTGAGTTTCTTGGTGATCCTCTAGTCTGCCTTCGTTAGGTCCCTATATTACTAGTTTAGTCCCTTATTGTTATTAGTGTAGCCCCCTTATTGTTATTGTTGTACCCCTGTAACCCCAATATTGTTATTATTGTGCCCTTAAATTGTTATTTTTAGGTCGGCTAGGATTATATTGTGCGCCCATGGACTCCTATATATAGAAGGAGGTTTTGGTCATTTGTATCATCCAAGAATTGTTCATTTATGTAATGTATAGGAGGTTGCCCTCGAAGAGGATAACCTCTGCGTGATATCTCTTTTCTTCTCTTTTTGAGCCTAAGCATGTATTTGCACGAGGTTGGGATTCTAGGGTTTCGCTGCTCCAAACAGGTCATCGTGGAATTTTCGCTATAACGTTTTTTCTACGAAGTTTCAGAAGCTGAAATTTTTAGGGTGCGAAGCTGAAATCCTGAGGAAGATTTTCTAAAAATTTTAGAGTTTGGTTCGCAATATTTTCGGAGATATCATCTGTGGAAGTTAGGTCTTTTTTCAAGCTCCTAAACAGGTCATCGTGGAATTTTCGCTATAAAATTTTTTCTACGAAGGTTCAGAATCTGAAATTCGTATGGTGCGAAGCTGAAATCCTGAGGAAATTTTTCAAAAACTTTCAGAGCTTGGTTCGCAATATTTTTTGAGATATGATTTGTGGAAGGTAGTGATTTGTCAGGCTCCTGAATTGCATCTCAAAGAGGTGATCGTGGGAAAAGTTCAATAACTCTCTCTCTGGGCAGTGGATTTGAGTTCCGTAAAAAGTGGTCGCAATTATACGGACTTTAGTTTCTTGGCTATCAATTTCAGAGACAAAGGACGAAACAGTGACACGTGGCAAGTCCTACAAGTTTACTCTACTGAACCAGTCCAAAATTAGGTCATTGTGGGAGATTGGACACAACTTTGTCTTGGGGAATCCAAATTAGATCAGACCTGTGGAATTTGAAAGAAGCTTCAGAGGGATACTATAGGGCTGAATTTCAGATATTTAAGATTTTCAATTACAGAGATAATTCAATTTCAATATCGAGCTCCTCAAAGAAAGTAAAAGGTATCAATATTGGATTCTAAAATGGCGCCTAAAAAGAATTCAACACCCATTAAGCCTTTAGAAGGCTCTACAATGACTCATGAAGATGAAGAATTGAAACATGATCTATCAAAATTACAAGAGCAAGTGCAACAAATTTCACTCTCGCAAAAAGCAGCAAAAAATGAAATGGAAGTTTTGAAGAAAGGCGTGGAAGTGAAGATGGACGGTTTGAAGAAAGGCATGGAAGCTAAGATGGATGGCGTGGAAGTGAAGATGGAAGGTTTGAAGAAAGGCATGGAATCTAAGATTGATGTCATGGAGGCTGGAATGGAATCTAAGATGGATGACATGGAAGCTAAGATCGATGAGAAAATGGAAAACATGAAGAATTTTCTAAAAGCAGACATGGAAGGTTTGACAAAGTTGATACAAGAAAGGTTTCCCAATGGTGAAAAGATAGTAGAAGAACCTCATGATGAGAACAAAATAAATGTTAATTGTGATTTCATAAACTCTAATGTTGGCGGGAAGAACCACCATATTCCAAAGATGGATAAGAGGAAGTTTGATGGAAAGGATCCTGTAACATGGATACTACAGATGGAGCAATATTTTGATCTCCATAACGTACAAAACACACAAAAGGTACGCATTGCAACTTTACATTTAGAACAAAATACGTTTGTATGGTATCAATGGCTTTTCTCCCATAAAAAAATTGTCACTTGGTCAATTTTTACGGAGGAAATGATAGCACATTATGAGGATACAAAGAGCAACACCTTCTTTAGCCAATTGATAAATCTCAAACAAAAGGGTTTAGTGGGGCAGCACATTGAGGGCTTCCAAAAATTGAATATAAGGGTAACTGATATTCCAGAGGAACACAGGATTGATCTCTTCATAGGTACTCTAAAGGATAACATCCAACATGAAGTTCTTGTTTTGGAACCTGATTCATTGGAGAAGGCATTCAGGTTGGCAAGAAAAGTTGAATGTAAAATTATGGCGACAAGGAAGCCTACCACTCAATTCTATAAAGAAGGAAGTGTTGTTACGCCTAGATTTCCACAACCTACAAGGTTGACACCACAACAATTGGAAGAAAAAAGAGCAAAAGGGCTTTGCTACAGTTGTGATAGCAAATACACGAAAGGTCATAAGTGTGCTGAAAAGAAATTATTTTACATAGATTGTGAAGAAGAAGAAGAAAATGAACAAGAAGAGGATACACACCAGGAACCAACCATAGAAGAGGAAGAAATGAATCCGACCATATCATGTAATGCACTGGCAGGAATTACCACTCCTCAAACTCTCAAGATAGTAGGACATATCAAGAAGAAAAAGGTAATAGTGTTGATTGATTCAGGTAGCACCCATAATTTTATTCATTATAAGGTAGCCAAGGAATTAAATTGTTTCCTATACCCAGCACCAGAATGTCAAGTGATGGTTGCAAATGGAGGAACTATAAATTGCTCTGGAAAATGCCATAATACCAAGCTAACCATGGGGGAATATGTATTGACTAGTCCAATGCTTTCCATTCCTATGGGAGGTGCTGATGTTGTACTAGGAGTACAATGGTTACAATCTTTGGGGATTGTAGCTTTTAATTTTCAAGAACTTTTCTTGAAATTTTTTTCAGAAGGAAAGGAAGTCGAATTACGGGGTATTGAAGGGAAGCCGGGAAGGATAATAAGCTCTAATGTCATGACAAATCTTCTAAAGAAATAACAACGAGGCGTAATTGCACAATTATGCTCACTAGACGTTCCGACATCAAAATCATCTATTTCGGCAGATCTCCAACAAGTCTTGGACAATCATTCCAAGGTGTTTGAAACTCCCAAAGGACTCCCACCTATTCGTGATCATGATCATGCTATTTATTTGATTCCAGGAAGTGTTCCTCCAAACATCAGGCCTTATAGATATCCTTACTTCCAAAAGAGCGAAATTGAACGTATGATTGCAGAAATGTTAGAGGCGGGTATAATTCAACCCAGTCAAAGTTCCTTCTCTGCTCCTGTAGTATTGGTACACAAGAAGGATGGATCATGGCGAATGTGTCCGGATTATAGGGAGCTCAATAAGCTCACCATTAAAGACAAATTTCCCATTCCTGTGATTGATGAATTATTGGATGAATTACATGGAGCAATTTATTTTACCAAGTTGGATCTTCGTTCAGGATATCATCAAATTAGAATGAAGATCGAAGATATTCCAAAAACAACATTTCGAACTCATGAGGGTCATTATGAATTTTTGGTCATGCCTTTTGGCCTTACCAATGCACCTTCTACATTTCAAGGGTTGATGAATTCCATTTTCAAACCCTTCCTTAGAAAATTTGTGCCGGTATTTTTTGATGATATACTAATCTATAGCAGGTCTTGGAAGGATCATGTTGAACATGTTGACAGGGTGCTCAAACTATTGCAGGAGAAACAATTATATGAAAAAACATCCAAATGTTTCTTTGGAGCACAAGAGGTGGAATATCTGGGTCATATTGTATCTCACGAGGGTGTTAAGGTAGACCCTAACAAAATTAAAGCCATTAAGGAATGGAAAGTCCCCACAACCATAAAGCAGTTGCGAGGATTTCTTGGGTTAACAGGGTATTATCACAAGTTTGTTAAGAATTATGGGAGAATAGCGGCACCTCTAACAACATTATTGAAGAAAGATGCATTTTCATGGACTCCTGAAGCAACTAAGGCCTTTGAACATCTTAAAGAGGCAATGTGCCTAGCACCGGTCTTAGCTACGCCAAACGTCACAAAAACCTTTATTGTGGAATGTGATGCCTCAGGAAATGGAATTGGTGTAGTTTTAATGCAGGAAGGAAGACCCATTGCTTTTGGAAGTCGTCCAATCAAAGGAAAGTACTTACAAAAACCTATTTATGAGAAGGAAATGTTAGCAATACTGCATGCACTAAAGAAATGGCGAACTTACCTAATGGGAAGACACTTCAAGGTAAAAACTGATCATGATAGTCTTAAACACTTTTTGAAACAAAGACTATCTTCAGAATATCAGCAAAAATGGGTCACAAAGATGTTGGGTTATGACTTTGAAATAATCTACAAAAAAGGAAAGCTTAATGTTGTTATAGATGCACTCTCAAGAAAGAATGAAGAGGTGGAAGCATTGCTTTGTGCCATTTCTATTATCCAACCAGATTGGATAACTGAAGCAAGAGATGAATGGAAGAAGGCCAAAGATGTATGGACACTCATTCAAAAGTTGCAGCAAGATCCTAGTACATCTGATACATTTAGTTGGAAAAATGATTCCTTATGGTACAAAGATCGCTTATATCTTTGTAAGAATTCCCAACTAAAACAAAAGATTCTTCTGGAATTGCACACTTCTCCTTTAGGAGGACACTCAGGATTTTTAAAAACCTACCACAGGGTGAAGAAAGATTTTTTTTGGGATGGCCTTAAATCTGATATTCAAAAGTTTGTGGCGGAATGTTTGGTTTTCCAGCAGAATAAAGTGGAGACAATTAAGACCCCGATACTTCTACAACCTTTATCCATTCCATTTCAACGTTGGGAGGAGATTTCAATGGATTTTATCATAGGTTTACCGAAGTCCGAAGGCAAGAATGTCATCATGGTGGTAGTTGATAGACTTACCAAGTATGCACACTTTTGTGCATTATCTCATCCATTTAAAGCAAGTACAGTTGCTACTACATTTGTGGACAAAATTCAAAAGCTACATGGAATCCCAAGGGTTATTGTGAGCGACAGAGATCCCATTTTTACGGGAAATTTTTGGACGGAGTTATTTTCTTGTTTGGGTACTCAATTAGCTCATAGCTCATCTTATCATCCTCAATCTGATGGTCAAACAGAGATAGTAAATAAATGTTTGGAAGGATATCTTCGTTGTTTTGTATCCGATAAACAAACACAATGGGTCAAGTGGTTACCTCTCGCTGAATGGTGGTATAACACTTCCTTCCATACCGCAGCAAAAATGACCCCATTTATGGCACTTTATGGATATCATCCACCATCCATCACATCATCTTTAAGGGAAAATTCGAAGGTTCAAGCAGTGGAAGATCACATCGAGCATCAGCAAGAAGTTCTTCAACTCTTAAAGGATAACCTGAATTTGGCACAAAATCGAATGAAACAACAGGCAGATCAACATCGCAGCGAGAGAAGTTTTGATGTAGGAGATTGGGTATTTTTACGGCTACAACCATATAAACAAATGTCCCTCAAGCAAGCTAAGAAGGATAATAAATTATCGCCAAAGTACTATGGTCCTTACAAGGTGTTGCAAAAGATTGTACTATGGCATACAAATTGGAGCTTCCTGCTTCTTCGCGAGTACATCCAGTTTTCCATGTTTCGTGCTTAAAGAAGGTTATAGGTGAAAATCTTCTAGTTCAAACAATATTGCCAGAACTTGATGAGGAAGGAAAAATCATATTGGAACCGGAAGCGGTCATGGAAACAAGAACTCGACAACTACGGAATCGATCAATTTCAGAGTATCTCATCAAGTGGAAGAACTTACCCACTGAAGATTCTACATGGAGGATGAGAATTTTATACAGAAGCACCCAGAGCTACTCAAGCGTTGAGGACAACACTTTTTTGAAGGAGAGGGGCATGTTAGGTCCCTATATTACTAGTATAGTCCCTTATTGTTGTTAGTGTAACCCCCTTATTGTTATTATTGTACCCTTGTAACCCCCATTTTGTTATTATTGTGCCCTTGAATTATTATTGTTAGGTCGGCTAGGATTACATTGTGGCCCACTAGGATTACATTATGGCCCCATGGACTCCTATATATAGAAAGGAGTTTTTGTAAATTGTATCATCCAAGAATTGTTCATTTATGTAATGTATTGGAGGTTGCCCCCTCGAAGAGGCTCATTTCTAAGGCGTTGATATCTCTTTTCTTCTCTTTTTGGAGCTGGTTACACAAAATTATTCTCATACACCATGTGTGTTTTAACATGGTGTTTAACACTTTTCATTGGCTGGGGTGAACAATGTCTACTCACCCCAAGCCAACAAAGAGTACGCCTTTCAGCATAAATATAGTTATGGTCTTGCAATATATTTATACTAATATTTGTATCAAAAAGGGTGTAAAGACGTGTCGATAAAAGTGTAGATGAACGTAGAGTGACGCAAAAGTAGCACTGTATGAAAAATAGATGAATGTAGAGTGACGCAAAAGTAGCACTGCACGAAACATAGATGAATGTAGAGTGAAGCGGAAGCACGAAACAAAGATGTGGACGTAGAAGGCATTAAGAATCAAGAGGCTAAAGTATTGGTAAGGTAGAGCTTTGCAAGTAGGTAAAATTACATTATAGAATCTGAAATATATCAAATTTATATCATCGAACTCATAACTAAACTAGAAGCAATCTTCGTGGAGACATTGTTGTGATATTCTACCATCTTCTCTGAACAACATACTGGAGATTATTATGAGAATTATTTGGATGGGGGAGGAAAAAAAGAAATTGAGAAACACATTTCATTGGGTGCTCAAAAGCCTAAACAAATTGAATTGGTGTCCTTCTTTGCTGCAATTTAAGGAATCCCTGAGTATTTTTATCATGTTGTGATTTTGGATGGGAAACAAGTGGATTGTGTGCTCTCATTCTTGTCTCAAAGTTTAGAAAATAAAGCTTGGAGGACTAGATAGGTTGAAAAGGACAACAATTTGTTTTCAAAAAAAAAAATGAAAATTTGAAAACTTGATGCTTAATATGCACCAAATCTCCTTCCAAGCACTTCAAATTTGAAAGAAAGAAATCCCTCACCATATTTCAAAGTTTTGCAACTCTTGAAAATGGGCCAAGCATTTTTTCATTATGAAACTATTTTCAAGCATAAGCTATTATGCCATCTATGTTGTGGAATATTCCAATCACAACTTTGTTTCACCCAAATGTCTTTATTATCCTTGATCCAAACATGTTTAGTTAATCTATGTGTTGCTCCATTTATTCATTGTAGTTTAAGAAAATCTCAAATGACTCTAGGAAACTACTCACTTATGATTGTGATTTCAAAAAACTACTCACTTATGACTGCGATTTCAAAAAACTACTCACTTATCATTGCCATTTCTTTGGTACATGCTAGGAGAAACAATTTTCCACAAAATTAGTGTTGAAATGGGAGCCCTTATCTTTAAATCCTTGATTGGGGTCGGCAGGTTTTAACAAAGGAAGGTAGATCTCATTAGACAACCATAGATTTCCCAGTTCGACTCGGTCACCATATAGCGGTTGCAACAAAAAAAATTAACTAAGGCAGATATTATGGGCAAGGGTGCGAGCCTCATTAAACAAGATTTTGGTCCAAAACATGGAGGAAGAAATTTGTGCTGGTGATCCGGATTTATGCAGGAACGCAAAAGAATAAACATATAATCATAAATACAGAGATGCAGTGGAAATAACACTTCATTTCATTAATATCAAAGAACTAAAATTTGGTTATAGACAGAATGGAAATAAAACTAGCTAGGGCATTGGTAGCTATCTCTGAGAAGAGATGTGGTGGCTACATGCCTCTGAAATGAGTTACAATGAGGCTCGAGGGCCTATTTATTATTTAGAAACAATGGAAAATCCTAAACATCCAAAATCCTAACCCTAGGAGATGAAGCACCAAAACTATGGGCCCCGTTTGGGTAAATTGGTGTTTCAACTTCCCAGGGGCGTAACTTTGGCATACGATCTCCGTTTGACGCGTACCATACCTCGTTAGAAAGATCTATCCAAGGAATAAAATTTTGGAATAAGCAACATCAGTCCATGGACCCATGTTTCTCTCCGTTTTCCCAAAAAACGTCATTTAGGACCTCAAAACGGCTCTGGAAGTTCAGGACCCGAAAAACTGCTAAAAATAGTAAGTTGTGCCGAAACTGAAAAACTGAAAGAGACAATGGTGGGGCCCAAAGTGGAATAGGTGGGTGACCACCAATATCCACCTGGATCATTCCTCCTCCCTTGGGGAGCAATGGTCCCCATTGCTTTAAGTTCCTCCATGAGATGAGGAAATTTCTGCTGAACTTGGTCCCTGGTGAACCACTTTCCTTGGTGCAGGAGTTGGCCAGCTTTGACAACTCGATACAGTTGGATCTTCTGTTGGTGAGTGTTCTTGATTTTCATGTCCATGATACAATTTGTGGTGGCCTGTTCCATGCAGTCTGGGTTTAAATCTGTTGGTGTGAGTTGTTCTGCAATGTCCGAGGTGTCCAGTAGAGGTGGGAAGTAAGGACGAAGGCGATCCACATTGAAGACTGGGTGCAAACCAAGGAATGGTGGAATACTGAGCTCGAAGGCATTGTTCCCTACATCCTTGGTTATGGTGTACGGCCCATATCGGAGCGGGCGAAGCTTGCGGTGGGGTCCAGTGAGGTGCTCCTTTTGCAAATGTAGCCATATTTTGTCGCCCACCTAGAAGTTGTGTGGCACCCGGTGTCGATCATGGCGTTGCTTATACTTGGCATTGGCTCTGTCCAATATATCATGAACCTGTTGGAAGATGTGTTGAATGCGCTTGATGAAGTTACTTGCTTTGTCAACTTCAGACTTGACATGAGCTGAATCGGCCTGAGTAGCTGCAAATGGCATGGCTACATCAATGGGACATAGTGGCTGGAATCCCAAGCCCACCTGAAAGGGGATATGGCCGATTGAACTGTGGAGAGCCCAATTATAACTAAGATTATAACTATGTTGTACATAGGGGAGGCTCTCATCCCATGTGCGTGGATGCTTTGAATTTTACATGCGCAGAATGTGTACAATCATTCTATTGACGACTTCTGTCTGGCCATCTGTTTGGGGATTGAAAGCTGTGGACTTGGTGAGCTTGGTATCCAACATTGACCAGAGGTTGGACCAAAATGTGCTGAGGAACCTGCTATCCCAATCTGATATGATAGACTGTGGGATCCCAAAGTGCACCCACACTCGTTCAAGGAAGAGTTTAGCAGTGGCTTCTACTGTGATATTCTTCTTGTAGGCCGCCATAATGGCTATCTTTGAGAATTTGTCGATGACCAAGAAAACACAGTCATTTCCCTACTTAGTAGAAGGTAGGCCCGACATGTAATACATGGAGATGGATTCCCAAGGTCGACTAGGGGTAGGTAGCGGAGTATATAGGCCTTTCTTCTTGATGGTCGGTTTGGCAATGGTACAAGCAGTGTAGGATCTGATGTGTTTCTCGACATCCTTTCGAAGGTTCAGCCAATAGAAATACTTTTGCAGGATTGCTACTGTTTTCTTGACCCCAAAATGCCCATCAACTCGACTGTAGTTTGCTTCCCATATCATCTTGGCACGCTCGATTGAAGGAACACAAAGGTGTCCCAGGTGACATAAAAGTGCATCTTGGAGGTGAAAATTTGGAACTTGCGTACCCCCCAAGAGTGCCTTGTAAGTGTGGCCGAATTCTGGGTCACTCTCATAGAGAAGCAGCCAATCAGCAGTATCGTGCCCACAAGAGTTGAGCACAGTGGTGAGAGCCACGATCGGTGGTCGGCTGAGGCAATCTGCAACATTATTGGTGCTACCCCTCTTGTACTTGATGTTCAAATGAAATTGTTGCAGATATGTGGACCACTTCTGATGGAGATCATTCTGCAACTTCCCTTGTATCTGTATGAACTGCAGGGGCCGGTGGTTTGTGTGGATGATTGTTTCCTTCCCCAAAATGTAATGCTTCCATTGTCGACAAGCTTGCACAATGGAATACACTTCTTTGTCATAAGTGGGATACTTGCGAATTGTGTCAGACAATGTGTCACTGTGATATGCCACTGGATGTCCCTGTTGAGTAAGAACTGCCCCAATAGCATAGTTAGAGGCATCTGTCTCGATCTCAAATGGCTATTGCAAGTCTGGTAAAGTGAGCACTGGGGCAGAACAGAGGTGATTTTTCAATTCTGTGAATGCCTTCTGTTGATGATCTTACCAAAAGAATTTTTCTCTCGCTCCTCCCTTGGTGATTTGACTCAAGGGCCAAGTGATATGAGAGAATCCCAACATGAATCTACGGTAGAAATTAGCAAGACCTAGAAAGCTGCGAAGCTCTGTTATAATGGTTGGGGCTGCCCAATCCTGAATGACATGGATCTTGGCTGGATCCACATGCACCCCCCTGTCATCAATAATGTATCCCAGATATTGAACCTGGGTCATGCCAAAAGTACACTTCTCCAAACTGGCACACAACTTGTGTTGCCGCAGTGTTTGGAGGACTTGTCGGATGTGGTGAAGGTGCTCTTCCCAAGTCTGGTTGAAGATGAGAATGTCATCCAAGTAAAACACTACAAATGAGTTGGTGAATGGCCGCAAGATGTCATCCATCATCCTCATGAAGGTTGCAGGAGCATTTTTCAACCCAAAAGGCATGACTAGCCATTCGAAAAGGCCTTCCTTGGATTTAAAGGTAATCTTCCACACATCGGAGGGTTCAATCGGTACCTGGTGATACCCCGACTTCAAGTCAATCTTGCTGAAATATTTTGCACCTTTGAGTTGGTCCAGAAGGTCATCAATCCGTGGGATCAGATACCTATTCTGGACAGTGATCTTGTTCAGTGCCCGATATTCAATACAGAGTCTCCACGTCCCGTCCTTCTTCTATACCAACACGATCGGGCTCCCATAGGGCGATGAACTTGGTCGGATGTGACCTTTCTGCAGCAGCTCCTAAATCTGCCTCTTGATTTCATCGTTCTCCAGAACAGAGTGCCGATAGATCAGTCCATTTGGTAGTAGTGAACCTAGGGTCAGATCAATCGGGTGCTTGACCTGACAGTGTAGAGGAACCCCTGTGGGTGAGGTGAAGATGTCCCCGTACTCCTCCACAACCTTATCCATTTGTTGTTGTCATGTAGAGGATGTAGAGGAGCCCTGTCTGGAGGTTGTGGCCACAGTATTCTTCTTGCCCTGGGGGCGAATCATCAGGAAAACAAATTTCCTGGTTTGGGAAATGAGCTTACTGCATTGTTTTGCAGTAACCAAAGAGATAGCTGCAGGAGGTGGTACCTCTGGTATGTTGTACAACTTATTTCCCAAAGTAAAAATAATAGCATGAGGTCGAGACTCATACACAGCATGACGCTTCCACAAGTATGGTTATCCTAATAATACATCAAAAACATCAATAGGAGCAACGACACATAATACCTCATCCGTGAAGGGCTTGATGCTATAGGGAAGGTGGCACTGCTGGCTGACGCGGAGAACTCGTCTTTGGTGAAGCCACCCGATGATGTATGGATGTGGGTGAGCTGTGGTCGGAAAGCTCAACCGCTTCATGACGTATGCTGAAATGAGGTTCTTTTGGCTCCCATTATTGACAATGAACTATACAGGGGAGCCCTTTACCCACATCTGGGAGTGGAAGAGACATTCCTCCTCCTCTAGATCTTCTAGTTCCTCCTTCTGGATCTTTGTAGTGGCAACAGTGGCATTGGGCTCCGCATCAATAATCTATTTCCATTTTTCATTCCCATTTTCAGGTTCTGATTCGGAGTCCAAGCATGCATCTGACTCAGAAGCCCTCATCTCGACCACTAGCGACTGCTTGGCCCAACATTCACTTGTGTTGTGAGTGGAGCTCTTATGGAACTCACACCACTTTCCCGTGTCCTTCTTTGGCTTTGCGGTGCTGTTCTTTTATTCTGGCTTCGATGGGTTGTCTTTAGCCGCCATGCCTTGGCTCTGTCCTTTGTTCTGCGGTTTGGAAGCACCTTACCCTTGCTTTTGATTAGCAGATCCAAAGTCTCGCTTCTTCTGTTTGAATTTCTGCTCAATCTTGGCAGCATACCGGTATGCCGTACCAAGCGAGGAGATGTCGAGGAACTCCATTTCCTCCCATCGACATAGTAGACAACAAGTGTATACTTTAGCACCAAATGTTTCTCTGAATCTTTGATACCCAACTTTGTGCGCAAGGTATGGAACAGATTCGTCAGCTCATGCACATCTTGATCCCTTTGTTGTCGTAGCGTGGTCCATTGTATGTACTTGTCCTCATAGCTCCCCACGGGATAGTACCGTTCCTTGACGACGTCTCGAAAAGAATTCCAAGTTGGTACGGTTGAGAACAGACAGGGTTTTTTCTAGTCCGTGTTCTCGCAGTAGGTTTCCCACCAGTCCTTAACATGGGGGGTAGCTTTGAGGTGTGCAAAAATAATCTTCTCTTGGTCTGAAAAGTCATGAACAGAGAAATATCCTTCTAATAGATTCAACCATCTATCTATGGCATATGGATCTATTTTTCCCTCAAATATGGGAATGCCAAATTTTACTTGTACCTTAAAAGAAGTTGTGCCTCCAGAGTGGCTATTGGATGCAGATGCACTGCCAGTGGGAAATTGTTGAAGGATCTAGGAAAATTTATCCATCATCATGTTACTTTGTCTTTAGAGGGACACCTCGAGCAATATTTTTATGGGATCTCCTGCTCCCTCCTCTTTCTTTTCGTCCCCCATGGGCAGCCGTTGGGGTGTACGAGACTAATCTTCCAAAGATTCAATCAGATTGAGCCCTAACTCCTTACAATTCTACCTCGTTGTACATGCAAAGAAGGATCGAGAAAAAGGGCATCGCTCTCGATACTAATGGATTCAGATTTATGCAGAACGCCAGAATAAACATATAATCATAAATATAGAGATTCAAAGTAGAAATAACACTTCATTTCATTAATATCAAAGAACCTAAATTTGTTACGTACAAGAATGGGAAATAAAATCGTATTAGGTGCCGGTAGCTTATCTCTAAGAAGAGATGTGGCAGCTATAGGCCTATGAACTGTGTCAGAATGAGGCTCGAGGGCCTATTTATTATTTAGAAACAATGGAAAACCCTAAACATTCAAAACCCTAGCCATAGGAGATGAAGCGCCAAAATTATGGGCCCCGTTTGGGTAAACTGGTGTCTCAACTTCCCAGGGACCTAACTTTGGCATACGATCTCTGTTTGATGCGCACCATACCTCGTTAGAAAGATCTATCTGAGGATTACAAATTTTGATGTGAGAAACCTTAATATATGGAAAAACGCATGTCGCTCCTGGTTTTCCCAAAAAATGTCGTTTAAGGCCTCAAAACAGCTTCGAAAGTTCAGGACCCGAAAAACTGCTAAAAATAGTAAGTTGTGCCGAAACTGAAAAACTGAAAGAGATAATGGCAGGGCCCCAAGTGGAATAGGCAGGTGACCACCAATATCCACTTGGATCAGCTGGAGGAAGGATGACCCGGGCCCGACCAAAAAATTGGCAACCCCAATCCTGCCCACCCAGTTTGTCCTACCGATATGGAAGAGGTACAAAAGTAGATTGAGGAATGTAAAATCCCATTCCAAACTACACCTTATTTTCTCTTTGATTAAGAAACAGACATCGATTTGTTTGTCTGCACAAGAAGCCAAAAGGCAAGATTGGAAATATATAATTGGCTAGGAATACCTCATTGTTGTGGGAACATAATCGACAAGAAAAGAAGCATAGACAAAGAAAAGTAACCTAGAAGCCAAGGCCCAGGATTTGGTCTCTAATCTAGAGATTTTGGGATCAGAAAATGTAGATTCAGAAACAACTTACCCAGTCAAGCACTATGAAAAGGGATAACCTGATGTACACTTCGTTACAGTAAAGTTACATACAATGTTCACTGAAAACGAAAATGTGCCCCATTCTTTCCCACAAGATAATTATGTGCATTCTTAGATTTTTGAGCATTAAACTGAGAGCCACCAATAGTCCCCATCAGTACAAAGGCCATCCTTGAAATAATGGAATCAATTTGCATCCCTTACAATGATCTCTTACCCAACAATCTGAGTTATGAACTTAGATGATGTATGACGGTCTCCATAGACATGAAGGTTTTTAAAAGTTATAATTGGAGTACATGGATGTTTGCTAATTGGACCAAAAGAAATGGCTAGCTTCTCACTATGGTGGAATAGAGAGTGCTCCTTATGCTTCTGCTCTACATCTTGTAGCACAAATTTTGTGTCAGGAACATACCCTACAGAGTTCATTGCATAAATTTTGCATCTGTGGGTGTGACTTATCTTATGCAACAAACACATAGACATGGTTCTGACCTAAATCTAGTTGTGTACTAGCTTTTTTTTCACTCCCCTCTCTTCCATAAAATTTCTCACCTTTGATACTTCAACCCATCTTCCAACTGCAAAATAAAAATTTGATAATAACACATATGTTCCAGAGTCTTGTAGCTCCAACTCAAGAAGACATTCTGCCATGCACCTTCCTACTTCCACGTTGCCATAAATTCTACAGGCACCCATAAGTGTTTTACATACCAAAGCTCCAGGCTTTAAAGGAATTTTATTGATAAAGTCCCTTGTCTCATCAAGATAGCCAGCACAACCAAGGAGGTCAAGCATGCAGACATAGTGTTGCATTCTGGGGATAACATTATAATCAACACTATGTTTGAAAAAAAAAAACATTATAATCAACACCTGTGGAATCAAAGTAGTAACGAGCTTATTCCACAAGGCCAACAAGGTTACATGCAGAAAGGACACCCACAAATGTAATATAGTTAGGTTTCATGTCTTCCTCTTGCATCCTTCGAAAAAGTTGGAGAGATTCCTTACCATATCCATGTTGAGCATATCACACGATCATTGTAGCTGACGACACAACAGTGCGTTCAAGAAGAGTGCAGAAAATTGTATATGTATCCTCTATGCTTCTACATTCATAGTACATGTCAATAAGAGCACTCCCAACAAAAACAACTGACTCAATTCCAGTTTTTAATATGTAGGAATGGCCCTGTTTTCCCTGTTCCAACGTAGCTAAGCCTGTGCATGCCCTGAAAAGGCTGGTGAACGTGAAATGATTTGGCATGTCACCAACTTTTTGCATGTGGCAAAAGAAACTCAGTGCAACCTCACCTTGTCTGTGCTTAGCATATCTGACAATCATTGTAGACAATATTTTTCTTACGAATGTTCAAAAAGACATGACGTGCATCTTCTAGTTTCCCACATTTTAGATACATAACAACAAGGGAACTAGCCACAAATTTATTTCACTCCAATCCTGTTCTAAAAATGTGGGCATGAACCTGATTTCCAACTCTGAGTGTGTTAAGTCTAGTACATGTCCTAAGAACTTTGACTACTAAAGGTGAACTCGTTTCGTTTCATATCTGGAGAGTTTCCTTCACGAAAAAGTTCCAAAGTCGCGTCACCATCCCCATTAAGTGTGTAACCTGCTACAATAGCATTCCATGACTGAAAGCCTTGCATCGAAATTTAATCAAACACTTGATGTGCAAAACCCATGCTCCCACATTTAACATACATTATAATTAGGGCATTACTCGCAGACACATAAGGCTCAAATCATTTTTTTATGACATGGGCATGGATCTACTCACCCTGTTTCAAAGCTTTGAAATTCACGCAAGCACTAAGAAGGCTGGTGTAAGTGAACTCATTACCATTAATACATGTCCATTTCATCTATTTAACTGGATTGATTTCGTTGGGAAGTGGTAATTTTTTTTTTTTGAGCTTCCTCCGTGGATTGAAAATTGTACTCGATAAAGATCCAGAGAAAAGTGTTCCAGATCGAGCATATTTATAGTTTACAGATCCAAAGCCGGAGAGCTACTCGAATAGACGATTGGATGAAACGAGGACGTGTTGCGGTAGCTTCTTAATTGATTGACAATATCTAATTGAATATTATGGTGCTTGATTAAAAAGCAGTCGACCCATAAGCTTAAGAGGCAGATATGAGATTTTCCAAGAGATTCGTTGTTCAAATCAACCCGTCGTAGGAAGGAGAGAGATCAACCCACCTACATATATCCTGGAGGGGAATAAACCATTGATAACTCGAGTTCTCGTTGTGCAAATTAACCTGACGCATAAAGGAGAGAGATCGAACCGCCAACATATAACCAAATCAAGTGCTTGATTTAGTCTTCCATTCATGAATGATAGATTGTTCCATCCAATCCCACATCGCCAAGGAAAGAGTGAATCCCCCACCAAGATTTACACAATTTATTATGATATGACTCAATTGGTCAACATACTGGGGGGACACTGTTGAGATTCATGCCACCTATTGAGGACGACAAATCTCAACAGTGTTACTAACAAAATCCTCACCATAAAATGCCTATCGAAATAATTATAGGCAAATGAAAATTAAAAATTTCGTAGTCTAAACCTTTTCCAAATTTGATTTGAAAATTATGGAAATTCTGATAAAAATTTTAATAAAATCCAGCAAGAATTTTTGTATATCTAGGTTACGGCGGTCAAATTTCAGGATCTTAGTTGCCCCAAAGGTTTTTTATGGTGTTGAATCCATTTCCACCAGTGAAACATTATTCAAACACATTTTTGTATATCTAGGTTACAATTGTCAAACTTCAATATCTTTGGTGCCCTAGGGGTTTTTGATGGTGCTGAATCATTTTCCACCATAAAAGACATGATTCAAACACATTTTTGTATATCTAGGTTACAATTGTTAAACTTCAAGATTTTGGGGGTTGTTTGACTCATCGATTACACAAAAAATATCCCACACTCTGGAACACCAAGGGACAACAAATAAAAAATGATGCTAAAAAATATACAAAACTTTCAGCTCATGGGGACAAAGATACCCAATTTAATTACAAGTTGAAACAAAAAACTTCAGGTCATGGGGAAAATCTGTATTTTGAATCTCCTTTCAAGAGGAGGTATTTGTGCTCCACAGGTTTCCAACTTTTACTGATTCCCATGGAGATTCTATTAAAAAAATTGTATGCCACAATGGATTAATCCTTGATCCTCCTAATCCAATGACAATGATCTAATGACAATGCATTTCTTTTAAATCTAGTAATAGAAAAGTTTTTTCTATTTTAAAAAAATAATTGTCATAAGATGATTGAAACAAGCATTAGAGTTGTTGAAGCCGTCAAATTTGACGGGTGCATAAGATTTGAAATTCCTACCCTGAATCCCATAACTCTTTTTGCTTACAGACATTAGAGTTGTTGAAACCGTCAAATTTGACAGGTACTTAAGATTTGAAATTCCTACACTGAATCCCATAGCTTTTTGCTTTTAGATTTAATTTAAAAATGTTATAAAATAAAATTAAAATGAAATATTTAGATTTTGAAATAAGTTATGGTTTTTGGGAAAGTTTGGATAAGCCATGGTATTGTAAAAAATTCTATTTACTAGTTAATAATATCCATGTTAAAATGGGGTTGAATATCCATGATTAAGAATCTTGTTAAAAATTGTTAATTTAAAAATGTTAATTGAAATAAAATACTTACAAATGAGTTATGATTTTTGGGAAAGTAGTACTCATAAGCCATGGTATTGTAACAAAACCTATTTACAAGTTAATAATGTCCATGGTAAAATGGGGTGAATATCCATGGTTAAGAATCTTGTTATATTATATGCTTATTGTAAGTATTAAGTTTTAATTTAAAAACGTTATAAAATAAAATAAAAATTATATATATATATATATATATGAGTTATGGTATTGGGTAAGTGGTATTGATAATCCATGGTATTGACCCATGATATTATAAGAAAACCTATGTAGAAGTTAATAGTATCCATGATAAAATGGGATGAATATTCATAAACAAAATCTTGTTATATTATTAAATTTTTATGTGCTTATTAATTAAATTTAAATATGGTTACCTAATTATTATTTTAATTTATATGGTAAAATTGGTGTTAATTTATAACTATTATTTATATGTTATATTTTAATGCAATGTTTAATATGATTTTCTTTTATCTAAAAAATTGTTCATAATATTATTAATAAGAATGAAATTACAATATAGGCAAATCCCACTAGCACAATTGGTTGAGGATGGGCCTTGTCAGAAAGATGACCTAGGATCAAACCTCATGGAGGTTGTTGCACAAGTGCTAGGGAGAAGAGACAAGTTAAACCCAATTAGCTTAGTGCTGGTTTGGCCCAGGGAAAATTTTAAAGATGAACCTCAATGAATCTTGGTAGTCTCTAATATGAAACTATACAATATTTGGTGATATATTTGTAAAAAAATTCAAATTTATTATGTTTTTATATATACTCTCTATATAATTTTGGAGATATTTAAGGTAAAATAATTTTGTATTATAAAACTTGGGCAAATTATTTTTAGAAAAATGAAAATTGGTGACTCTTTTTTTTGGAAAAACCATGGAAAATTAGCCCACCTATAAATATTAGCCCCTAAAATTTTCCATGGTGTGGCCCAGGTCAGGTGTGGTCCCCGAGTGATTTTGAAAACTTAGAGGGTGATTTACTTGGAAAATGTAATTAATACTTGTCTCAGTTGTGATTCTTTCTATCTAGAGGAGTATGTTCCTAATGTTTAGGAGTTGGTTATATCAAGATATTTCCTAGATTGGTGTGTGGTTGAGATATTATCTCAACCAATTGATTGCGTGTCCAATTTAGTTTACCTATCTTGATACAACACTAGATGCATTTATATGTAACGTTATTTGATGTGAATATACAATGTAGTTTTCATTATCATATTTTATCTTCATATCAAAGCCCATAAGGGCCTGGGCCTTGGCCCCTCGTGGGCAGAGGGAAATAAAAAAATATATTTTTATGTCATGTGTTTTGTGCTTTGTGTGTCCATCACGGTTCCAATCGTTGGCCTTTAATCGTTTCCCTTTGTGCTATCATTTTCCATGGGAACTCGCTCGAAATCTGGAGCCACTGATGAATAATTCGAAACTAGAATGGAAGAGGATTCAAAGAAAATCTATGGTTGTAACATGGGAACCCCAGTAGCCAGAAATGCATCTTAGCAAGCAATTTTAGCCTTAAAGAGAATGGAAAATCATTTATGTTGACCATTTTCTGATCCGTCAATCGATGTGGAAAGTGGAAGTAGGATATTCGATATGGCCAATTCATATGTTGCATATTAGAGAATCAAATTCTGATTATTTTGATAGGAATCGTTATTGCATCGACATTATTTATCCTTCAACTTGTTTCTTTGGGCATCTAATGGTTTTGTTATAAGTTTTTGTTAATTGAGAAAAATGATTTGGGTTGTCATTGAATTGGGTAATAGTTGTTGTTTAGAGCGCGAATTAAAAATGGAAAGTAGGAAAATACAAAAAGATCTGGTGGACTTGCAAAGAGATTTTCCTTCATCGTGCAGTGCAGGGCTTGTGGGAGAAGACCTCTTACATTGGCAAGCCACCATCATGGGTGATGCTGATACTCCTTATGCAGGCCATGTGTTTTTTTTCTAATGGTAATGAAAATGGAAGGTGTGTGCTCAACAAACCGCATCACGTCATTTATGAGACTTGTTTATATGTATATCAATTGGCTAGTTATCCAGTTTAGATGCTCAAAACTTAGTACCGTATGCATCCTGAGATAAGGGAGTTCTGTTAAGGGGAATTCTACTTAGAGGCTTTAGAAGATGGAGGGGATGTTCTACATCAAAAAAAGTGTGCATGGCATGAATATCATTTCTTTGGGCCATTTAAGTTTCTTTGATATAGAAGGAGAAGAATCTCAACCTACAAGAAGTGGTTCTTGGGTAAACATTGAAGAGTCAAAATTGGTTCTCCTCATGTACCAGAATTTTGTGGCAAAATATCCTGAACTTAAAGAAGGATCTAAAGTGGCTGTCATGTCACCATATAACACAACAAGTAAAGATAATATGTGAGAACCTTTGTGATGTCCTTAGAGTGGAAGCAGCTCGACTCATTGATGTGAATACACTTGATGGTTTCTAGGGAAGGGAAAATAATGTGGCAATCTGATCCGAATCTGGATTGTGGGAAAACAATTGCTAAAAATTTGAAGTGATCAGTATTGCACCAAACTAGAATGACCAGATAAGGCTCGTTGCTAGGAATCTAGCGCACTACTTTTCATCGAAAAATGACTACGTATGTGAAAGTTAGAGCCTGTTGTTCACTATGTCAAACAAGCGAATTTTAAAAAAAGGGTCAAACAAGGTCAAAAGTGAAAAAATTGGGTTTTCAAAGGCGAATGAGGTGATGACGCTTGTCAATTTATAAGTGGCCCAAATTTCTGGGCACATGTCGCAATTTCATTGGTTTGTGGAGAGCTAATTGGGTGCTGACACGTGGCAAGCATGGAGGTCACCACGTGCCCCCCCCCTCCAAGGAAAAAGTGTTGTTAATTTTGGGTCAAAATACGAATTTATATGTTGGAGAAAGATTATGTATTGGCGGAAGGGCGGAGGTCAGGGTCGAACCTGCGACCTCCCCCACACTAACCACATGAAATACCATTATACCCGCACCTCAAGTCTTAACTATTATGCCTTTTAACATTTATTTAAAGTCAGAGGTTTGAACCAACAGGGTAAGGAGGGGGCCAGCCCCCTCACCATATGACCATTGCACGCAACCAAAGGTGGAGGCCAATGCTAATCAACATGGATTTATTTTTTTTATTTTTTTTGGTAGTTTATACTAATCCTAATCGCCCACGGGTTTCGAACTAGTGACCTTGCAGACGGAGTGCCTTAACAGTTCACCCCATCACCAACTACTCTACACCACGTGGGCAATGTAGAGTTAAGTTTTGAGTTGGTTTAATTAAACCATAAAACAATGTTTAACACGCTAATCCGATTTCTTTAATTTAGATTTGTTTAATCATGCTTAAAGGACTAAAATTTTCTTATCAACATTAAAACTCCACTTAACCACTAAATAATCCGCAGTTAACTTGGTAGAGAAAATGGCGAAGTCCCCAGATTTGGCGCCACTACCAAAATTGGCAGGGTTAACTGCAGATGTTCTAGTTTTAGTGGAGTTTTCCTAGGGAAAAATGAATGAGCCATAAATTTGGCATTTTTCGACCAATTTTGGCTCAACAAGGGTTATTCCTAGATGTTTTGGATGCTGTGAGCATGATGTTACAGGTTACAAATGCGTTGGAGCACTTTTGTAAGTGATTTTCCACTTTGAAGATTAAAGAAGCCTAAGGCCATCAGGAGAGGATGCCATGCACAGGTCATATGAAGACCATTTTCAGAGCTTGAAGAGTCTATTTTGAGGTTTTTGGGTCTTCTGATTCTAATAGAGAAAGTTGTGAAGACACTGGAGTACTGTAGGTGCATGTAATAAGAGAATTGACCATTAATCCAAAGAGGGCCTATCAAGTTGAAGCATGTCCATGGAGATGTAGCCTAGGAGGGGTGAACTCTATTATCAACTATTGTGTAATGTGTTTGTTGTGTGTTATTTCTCTGCAATTTATTTGTTGTGCATGTGTTTTTAACAACTAATTTAATTAAAAAATTGCTCATAAAAGACACAAATACTTGACACATAAACCCTTTCACATCTGGATAATTTGAGATTATCCTAAAAAAAATTATTTAATATTGATGAGGGAGCTAGCACATCAAAACTAGTTTTCCCATTTTCAGATCACAATCCTCTCTTGGGAAATGTATGAGCAAATGTTGGGAAAGGCACTGGTCTTGTATTTTATTTTTGCCGCATGTATGCTTGAATTACAAGAGAAAGAGAATCTATGTTGGTGATTGACTCATGACTGCCACATTGGAGCTGATGAATAGAGTTTGTGTGCCTAAGTCTGGTGAGAAGGCACTCGTGTGTGTGTGGTCAGGTGGGAGCCACTATTATTTGCATTCATTCAATGGAGGCTTTGTTGAGTCATGTCATCATTCTACCATTCCAATGAATTTAATTCTTTGGTTTTGTAGCCATTTATTTTGCAATATGTTGCATATTTTAAGTTTGTGGTGCATTTTTTTGTATTAGTATATTGTGTCATGGTATTTATGGTTGTCATTGACATTGGTTTGACCAGCTATTGTCACAATTACGAGTGTGTGTTGGAACTGGTCATTCCAACAATACACAAATTTGCAGGATATGATGAAGAAATGACACTGAGGATGTATCAAAGGAGCTACATCAGAGATTAAAAGATGATGGATGAGTAAGTTAAAGTTTGTGTGAGTTTTTGGGATATGCTCATGATGATAGTTCATTATGTGTCACATACATTTATTAATATGAAAGTCTAGGATGTTTTGTAGTGGTATTTGGAACATATTTACCTGGTAACTCCATGAGTTTGAGTTGTGTCGTAAGCCTTCTAAGGCATGTGAACCCCCATAAATTTCATGGTAATATTAAAACCACTTTCTATTTGTAGTGTTGGATTGTAACCATGTGTGAGAGTGAAGTGGAAAGCGATTCTTGTAGGCATGGTTTAGGGTCAGCTGAGAAAACCATGGACATGGTGGAGTTGGGTCTCTAGTGAGCCTTGATGGCTGAGTTTAGCCTTGGTGACTGAATTGGGTCTTGGTGGTTGTGTTGAGCCTTGGTGGATGAGAGCCCTTGTGGGCATGGTTGAGGGTAATCCAATAAAACCCAGAGCATGATTATGGGTAATCCGATAAAACCCATGATGATTGTTGGTCGCTTTAATTGTTTTAACAATTCAAGTGCCACATAAATTGTCAACCCAGGAAGGTCTGTCTATTCCAAAGGCAATCACACACTATATATGCTCAATTCTAAAAGCAAAGAAATGTTGTAGTGTTAATCACACAAATTATATTTATCACACTGTTCACACCTTACTCTAACAAAGCTGAAGCCTACCTGTGTTACAGCAGAAACAATCCTTCTATTGCAAACTTTCATTAAAGAGTCCTAGAATAGATAATGAAAGGAAATCACTCTACGGAAAAGAAGATCAATCAACCATAATGGAGAACAGGACCCTATTCCTCCAAGTAGGAATCTTCAGCACCTGTTTCCTGATATCAAACTGTCACGCATTCATTCCACAAACAATCGACTGAAAATAAAGTAACTCACAACTTCTCAAGAATGAATGGTACAGAATAATGCAGTAAATAAAGAAAACAGAGTTTTAGTAAGGAGCACAGGAGTACATAAATAATATTCAACAAACAGTGTTTAATTAAGGTGCGAAATCAGAAAGAGTTAACAGACTACAGGAGAAATTGGGTGAATCTTGTGAGGAAGGCGGGCCCTTTCCTTCTCACAAGATTCCCAAGGGAAAGAAGTTAAATTGAGGCACTCAAAAGAAAATTTTATTCATCTGTCATAAAGTGATACATTACAATAGATCCTTGCTCCTTCTTGCTCAGAAAAGATGTAACTCCCGCAGTCTCTAACTCCCCCCTTCTAATGATGATGTCTCATCTTTTTAAAGGGGAGACATCTATTACAGTTATATCAGAGAAATCCTATTTTTATCCAAATCTGATCTTTTATTTTAAAACAGGGTCTTTCTGTTCTTCCATAGCAAAATGTTGTTACAATAGATACAAAAATACTGGATTTAGAATGATCCGTGTAACAACTTTCCTTGCTTGTCTTCGTCTTGTTGCCATCATTATTGAAATACACTTTCAAAATTGCAAATCACGAGCAGTTTCAGCAACGGGATTTGCATGCCCGTTGACTGTTTCAGCAATATAATTGACTGTTTCAGCAACGGGATCGACTGTTTCAGCAACACGTTCCTTATCATAGATTATCTGCGATATCTCAACAACTGTATATCTTCGATTAATGATTAAATATAAAAGTAATGTGGAATTGTATGCAAAACAAATTAAACATAGAGTAAAGAGAAGAAATTTGTATACCTTTGGGAAAAATGGATGGCAATGATAATGTAAAATTTAGATATGGACTAGAAAGAGTAAAGAAGTGGCAAAAATATGTAGTCAAAATGATACATTATGAGGTCCTAACATCCCCCCCAACTAAAAGGGTTGCATGTCCTCAGGCAACTTTTAGTCTGAATCAGAGTTTGAATACTGACTCTTTGCATGCAAGTTACTCAAGCAATAAATATGGAAGGTGGTATCTGTCAAAGGTCTAAATCCTTGATTACTTTGCAATTTCTGCCATGCTTCTGCCTCATCCCTGTTAGCTAACCTGTAATGAGCCTGATATCATTCTGCTGGCATCCATAAAATGGGAAAGTGAAAATGATAGCCTATCCAATTCTTAGCACACTGTTGAACACATCTGATGTATTTTGGTATTCTGGATAGTGCAATTTCAAGGTTACTAGGGCTAAAGAGATTATACTCTTGTCTTTCCTTAGAGGACTGTTGCCAGAACATGGTGTTTTCCTTCAAAGAAACAGTCGCTTTGACCCTGATTAACTGATGACACTCTCGAAGTTCAGAGGCTTAAAATTTCTGTATATATCTAGTCATTCTTGGCTTTTGCAAAAACTTATGATACTCTGCTACAAAAATGGCCGAGTTTCGAGGCTCTGGCCTTATCTAGAGAAGGCGATTATCCTCATTGTGCCTAGTTGTAAGAAAGGCAGTTTGCCAAGTGAGTTGATTGGCAAGAAAAGAAACAAACACCCTAATCTGTATATCACCAACAATAGGATTAAGATTGACATCTCTATTTTCAGGCATAGCCTCATTATGAAGATACAACTCACATAATAAATGTTGATCACTTGTGGAAGCCTCAACAAATGTTTTAACAAATTTTTCAGCTGTGAGCAGCTCATAAGGTCTTCCATCCTTAATTTCTTTCGACTGGAAATAAACAAGATGCTTTGAAAGAAATAGAGAATAGTTCACAGATGGTTTCCTGGTGGCTAATAGTTTTTGTACTAATTGAAACATCAGGATCAGTTTATCTTTCAATTCAGTATTCTCTTTCCTAGAATTTTTGAGCTGCTGGAGTGTCTGTTCCCAGTTTTTCCAATTGGATTACATTTGATTTTTCCAGGCTAGTTTATGTTGTTGTAAAATTTTATCTTGATCCATAGCATACTGCTTCTTCCACTTGTTCATTATTTCCAATTCTTTCCATGGTAGAGTTTGTGTTCCGGCATTATAAGTAATGGCCTGTAGCATAGTCTGTGTAGCAGAGTCAGTGAATGTCAGGCAGGATACCTGTACCTTAGTTTCCTTCTCCAAAATCTTTGAAGGCCCTACTGGTTCTTGTGTGACAGTAGGGTTTTCTTCCTTAACTGTAGATGATGTGGATGCACCAGGCATTGGCATTTTAACTATCTTGTATCTTTCCTATTGATAAATGTTTCCACACTCATGACACATGTATTCTTTATAGGGATCATTCTCTGGATGTTTCTCTTGCATAGATGCTGTATGGGCCAGGGTATAAAGATTTAATTCCTTATCAAAAGTTTCCCTTGCCATTATCAATTATTTCTTGCAGGCTTCTAATTCTGACTTCAAAAATTCATTTTCTTCTAAAAGAGAGGCTATGGTGACTGGAGCATGTACTTTTGCTGAAGTTGATTGCTGTTCTTTAGCTGTAGCTGGTTCTTGTGTTTCAGCTACAGCTGGTTTCCTTATAATATCATGCTGGATGTTTGAATTTTGCACTTCAGCAGCTGGTTCTTGTGTTTCAGCCGCTAAGTGAGTAACTGGTTCTTGTGGAGCAGTTACTATTTGAGTAGAAAATGATGTCATATTACCCTGCGCATCTGGTTCTTGTGGAGCAGTGCCACAAGATGAGACGGGTAATGATTCTGAGGTTTGGAATGGTGATGATGAATGAAGTTTTAGCAAGATGGCTGTAGGGTCAGGGGAAATGGGAATGGTTTCAGATTCAATGGTCGTTTTCATTTTTCTCCTGGGTAGGAAAGCGGAAAAAGTGGTGAATTTATTTTTCTTTTTATGAGGATATTTTTCCCTAGGATAGGGGCTGTCGGAAGAGGTGGCTACTTTAGATGCATCCCTTGTTTGCCTTTTTGATACAGAGGCAGTTGTAGTCTGTCTCTTGCTTTTATGAATAGGTGGAGTTGATGGTGTTTCGGTTTGAGAGTCATCACTCGGGATGCGAACAGTGTCTTGGGATGACTCTGCTAAATGAGATGGGCTTGAAGATAGGTCAACTGGTTTTGATGATGGGATGGATGGGGAGTCTCAGATATTTTCCAACTACTGTTCATAGGAACTTTCAGGGATTTCTTGGGGAATTTCAGCTTCTTGGGGAATTTTGGCTTCTTGGGGAATTTTGGGGGCTTGGTAAGGAATTAGGGGTAAGTTATTTAGAGGGGGGTTTTGCTCAGTTGAATTAATAGTTGACAAAGGCGATGATGAGTAAGGGACAGTAATGGAAATTTTGCTCGTCTACAGTAATATGACATATTCTTAATACATCCAAGCAGATAATAAGGAATGTTCACTAGTCTACCATGTCGTAAGTGGCTCATCAAAACAAAGTCGTGTTGATAAACTACCTGGTAGCGCCCCTCGCAAGTTAAATAATGCTTGAAAAATTCAGCTACCTTGGGCCACGGAGGAGGTAGTGAGTGCAGTCCTATGACATGGCCTTTAATATCAACATGTTCTCCTAGAAGAAGGAAGTCCTGTTGCACATTTAGGATGATGTGTTTTCTACTAAACCACCGAGTACTTGTGACTGGCAAACCCGAGGCTTGCGCAATATCATCCTCTGACACCAAAATTGGGACCCCTTGGACTGTAGAATGGTCCTCCTAAAGGTTGTGTGCAAATTCTAGGACCTGCTGTGGGTCGAATTCTTGAAGTCTTTGAAAGTATGTCACCCATCCTGCCTGTTGGAAGATTTGGTAAGCCTCCGGAAAGAATTCAAGAAGAGCCGTTGAGCCGGGCTCACGTCTAATGGCCGGGCCTCCCATAGTTACTAACTTAGGTCAAATGTAGAGGCAGAGAGCAGAATCACCAGGGTTGATCAGAGTAATCATTACGACTAAGAATGTGGAGTATCGGTAAAGGGCCGAAATAATGGATATAAATAGTGACAGTGAGTTGCATGGTGTGGAATGATGGTTTTAATTTTTGAAATCCCCCCCCCTACGTGTGGTGAAATGATGTTTTTAAATGTGCAGGGGTTATAATCATAATGAGAAATATCTTCTCTTTAAACTATCATTTAACTGTATTACATAAAAAATCCACATACCTTATATTTACCTTTGTTTGTAATTCAAAGTATACAGTGCTTGTTCATAGTGGCTTAATATTGGTGGAAGAATTTTTAGAATTCTCTGAAATGTAAGGAGGACCATATTAGAGTCTTCTCAATTATCAGAGAGGGATAGTGAATGGATAGTATTCACCTAAGGGATCTGAAGAATAAAAGTGGGGTACTAGAAAACTTGTGTAATAGGGAAAAAATGGTGTTTCAGCAATGGAAAGATGGATGAAATGCTGCTGAAAGTGGTGTTTCAGCAATAGAAAAATGAGGAAAATGTTGCTAAAAAGTAAAGATTTAGCACTGGGGAAATTGGGGAAGTACTTGCTGAGGAATGATATTTTAGCAGTAAGGAATAGGGAAGATACTAGCTGAAGAATGGTGTTTCAGCAGTGGGTAGAATGAGAAAAATAGGAAAAATGATATGAAAAATGGAAAGAAAGAATGAGGGGATAGGTGATGAAATGTTATTGGGAGATGAGGAAATGAAAAAAATGAGGAAACAAAGCTTCTTCAGATTGAAGCTTAGATCTTCTTGTGATGACATTGTCCTCCTTGGTGAGTTCTTCCTTAATCTGCATCATACAATTGTAACATGCCAACCCTTGACAGGGATTATTAGTTTTAAATCTAATCTAATACTAAAAATATAGTGCAGAAAATAATTAAATGCTGTGAGGAGCAGAAGACTCCCCTAGAAAAAGATAATGTGTATCAGTCATGCAAGCAACCTTAAAATCTTCTTTAGAAATAGGGTGTTGGTACAAATGAAGCCTATGACCATTTACTAGTAGAGGTGTTTTAGAATCATCAATTGTTAAAAGTCTTACTGTTCCATTAGGAAAAACAACATCTACTTCATAAGGTCCCAGCCATCGTGTACGTAGCTTACCTTGAAAATTTTCAAACTGAGAGTCATACAATAAAGCCCAATTACCTTTTTGGAACTGCTTGTGCTTGATATTTTTATCATGCCACTTTTTTATTTGTTGTTGAATCATGGTTGTTTGATGAATGGCATCTAATCTTTTTTCATCCAATTCAAGAAGCTGCTACAACCTGTATGTCTGTACATCAGTCAAATCAAGGTTAACAGCTAAAGCAGTTCTTAAAGTTTTAATTTCAAATTCCACAGGAAAAACAACACTTTTACCATAAACTGATTCATAGGGAGAAAATCATGTAGTATTTCTCCAGGTAGTTCTATCAGCCCATAATGCTTCAGGGAGTCTTTGAGACTAGTCCTTCCTATTATCCTTCACTGTTTTAGTTAGAATGGCTTCTATCACTTTATTTGTGCTTTCCACCTGCCCATTGGCTTGGGGATGGTATGGTGTAGTCATTCTACGATGAATATGATATTTTTGAAGGGTAGATTTAAAACCATGAGAATTGAAGGGAGGTCCTCCATCTGTAACTAGCTCTCTAGGAATTCCAAATCTAATAAATATTTCTTCATATAAGAAAGCTAGGACAACTTCTTCATTGGCTCTAAAGAGTGCTTTGGCCTCCACCCATATAGTCATATAGTGTGTAGAGACTAATATATAAGCTCTTTGATTGGATGGAGGATTAATGGGCCCTATAAAATCTAAGGCCCATCTTTCAAATGGTTCAAGTATTACCTGGGGTTTTAATGGCATTTGATCTCTATGATTGGGTTGACCCATTCTTTGACAGCTATCACAAGCCCGCACATATTTCTTTGCATCCTTAAACAATGAGGGCCAATAGTAACCCATCCTCAAAATTTTGTGTGATGTTCTTTTATCAACAAAATGCCCTCCACAAGGGCCATCATGACAAGCTTTTAGTATGTCATACACCTCATCCTCTCTAATGCATCTTCGAATTTCATGATCAAGTCCTGTGTAGAAAAGACACCCACTTATCCAGCTATACCTAGCACTTTGTTGAATAATTTTTCTCTTTTCTCTATGTGACAGGTGTGATGGTAATTTTCCTGCAACCAAATAATTGGCAATGTCTGCATACCAAGGAGAGTGAGCAGATACTGCAAAAAGATATTCATCAGGAAAGGAATCATCTACTGGAATATTATTATCAGTTTTTAACCGTGAAAGGAAATCAGCCACAACATTTTCTTTACCTGGTCGATCTACAATTTTAATATGAAACTCCTGCAGTCAATAACCATATGGTAACTCGAGCAATTGTGACAGATTTATTCATTAGATACTTAATAGCTGAGTGATCAGTATGGACAAAAGTAGAATAACTGGTAATATAATGTTGAAATTTGTTAATGGCATAAATTACTGCTAAGAATTCCTTTTCGGTAACTGTATAATTAAGCTTAGGAGGGGTCATATTCTTATTGATAAAATAGATAGCATAAGGAAGATGGTTTTCCTCTTGTCCCAAGACAGCTCCAATTGTAGTATCTGAAGCATCAGAAGATATATGAAAGGGAAGTGCCCAATCAGGTCCTCTCAAAATAGGAGCTATGGATAATTGATGCTTGAGTGCTACAAAGGCTTCCTGACAAAGATTAGTCCACTTAAATTCAACATTTTTCATAAGCAACACAAATAATGGAGAAGCTATTTTAGAAAAATCTTTAATGAATCTTCTGTAATATCCAGCATGTCCAAGAAAACTTCTTACATCAGTTTCTGTTTTAGGAACATGAATATTTTGAATGACTTGTATTTTGGATGGATCTACCTGAATTCCTTGAGATGAAATAAAATGTCCAAGCACTACTCCTTCACTCATCATCATGTGGCATTTTTCAGTACTTAAGGATAGATGAGCTTGTATACAACGTTTGAGTACTTTCTCAAGATTGTGTAATGCATCTTCAAAAGACACACCATAAGGGGTAAAATCATCCATAAATATTTCCATGGAGTCATTCAACATATCAGAAAAGATTCCTATAACGGCCCTTTGAAAAGTTGCTGGTGCATTACATAGTCCGAATGGAAGAACTCTATAGGAAAAAGTTCCCCACGGGCTAGTAAAAGTGGTCTTATCTTGGTCTTGGGGTGCAATTCTGATTTGGTTATACCCACTGAATCCATCTAAAAAGGAAAAGAATTTCTTCCCTGACAAACTGTCCAACACCTGATCAATGAATGGCAAAGGAAAGTAATCCTTTTGAGTGGCTTTATTTAAAGCCCTATAATCTACACACACTCTCCATTTCCCATTTTTATTAGGGACTATTACCAATGGGGAAACCAATTCACTATCAGATATAGGGTATATAAATCCTGCATTAAGCAATTTTTGAAGTTCCTCTTTCACAATTTCTCTTAAATAAGGGTTCATTCATCTTTGGGGTTGACACACTGGTCAACAACCCTCCTTAATATAAATTTGGTGAGTACATAATTCAGGAGAGATTCCCTTCATATCCGTGTAGTCCCATGTGAATGCTTCCTTATTTTCAAGTAGTAACTTCATTAACTGCTGTGTTTCAGCAACCGTTAGATCAGAATTTATGTTCAGTGTTTTGCCAGGTTCGATTTCCACTGTTATGCTTTTAGAAGAGATGGTGGTTGATGTTTGAGGTAAATCTTCAGATTCAATCTTGTCGTGGGTATCTGTTTCAAAGAGTGTAATCAATTGATTGTGTGTTTCATCAACCATAGAGGAAGGTTCACAAATAAAACTATTAATTACTTCGTCCTCTGTGCTGTCTTTAAAACTTAAAGCTTGTCCGATAGTCAAAATAGGCTGAATAGTATTATCATCATAATCCATCCATACATAATTCTCATTGCTAATCATGGGCGTAGCATGAGGATAAAGAGTAAGCTGTTTAGTTTCATATCCATTGGAAATTTTCATTGAACCAGATCTATAGCTGATGAAGGCATCAGCTGTAGCTAGCCAAGGTCTTCCTAGAATTAGAGGGTGTCCCCCCAACTTTGTTTTAGTTTTTAACACCACAAATTCAGCTGGGTAATTCTAGGATTCAACCGAGATAACTAAGTCCTCAACAACTCCTTCTGGTTTAATTGTAGAGTGGTCAGCTAGCTCTAGGATGATTGGTGTATCTCTAATTGTGTTCTGTAGCAATTGTGAAGTTTCCAGAGTCATGATGTTTATTGCAGCACCTAAATCTACCAGAACTTGAGGGATTATTGTTTTACCAATTCGAACTGTCACAGTAGGATGGATGGGGTCACCATATTTCACAGGAGGGGTTTTTCTGGACATTAATGCAGATAGATCACCCATAACATGAACTGTAAGGGGATCCTTAGCTTTCCTACCAGGTTTCTTAACACAGATATCTCTCATGGTTCTGGCATAAATTGGTACATCTCTTAATGCCTGTAAAAGTGGAATTTTAACATACAAATTTTGCAATTCCCCTAAGAGATTAAAAGCAGGTGTTTCAGGCGTTTTAGTTAAAACTAAATGCTCGGGGAATGGTGGCTATGTTGCTTCAGCACCCTTGTTAGAGGGTGGTTGTGCTTCTTTGTGTGAATTATGTTTCTTAGTTTCTTCTTTATCAGAATCAGAAGAGGTTATATCAACTATGATAGGTTCTATTATTTTCCCAGATCTCAGATGAATATCATTACATTATATAGGGAAAGCAGAAAATGTAGACTGATTCTGAATATCAATGACTTGCACAGTTTTATTATTGGGGTTAGGGTTCGGTTGTACAGGTAGCTAGGGTCTCATTTGATTATTTGATGGAGCTCCTGATGGTAGAGGAAGTGGTTGTTGAAATTGAGGAAATAGATTTGGATACGGGAGTTGTTGGCCCCTCCAATTTGAATTCCATTGATTAAAATAAGATGGTTGTTGTAGAGGCCAAGGAGTCCACATTGCAGGATCTACAAAGGTAGGATTCATTTGTTGCATGGGTGGGTAATTAATTTGATTAAAGGGTGGGAATTGCAATTGGTTAAAGGGGGGGGGGGGGTAATTTATCTGATTGAAAGAAGGATAATTGTTCCAATGATTAGAAGATGTAATTGGCATACTAGAATTCATACCTTGTGCTCCTGGTTGCCATTGTCTTCTTTGCGTTAGCAGATAAAATGCTTCAGCTTATTCTTTTATTGGTTGTAATGTTGCCTTTATTCCTGGTAGAGAAGGACATTGTTGTGTTTCATGATCTTTCTCACAAAGGGTGCAGATTGGTATCTTGTCCAATGGGCATTCCCTTAGTGGATGTTTGTCTCTGCATTTAGGGCAGAAGACAGCCAAAGCTGCTTCTGCTTCATCCTGCTTTTTTTTAACCTGCAAGGTATCAATTTGTGAAGCAAAAGAACTTAACATTTCAGTTTTAAATTCTTCAAGTAAATTACCTATTTCATCTCTTGTTGCTCCACCACTGGCTGATTTCTGAACTCTTGAATAAGTGGAATCTCTGTTGTTTAATCTGTTCCTTGCAGCTCCTCTTGAGCATCTT
Source organism: Pinus albicaulis (assembly GCA_034641835.2). Lineage (NCBI taxonomy): Eukaryota > Viridiplantae > Streptophyta > Pinopsida > Pinales > Pinaceae > Pinus > Pinus albicaulis. Next base: position 1,216,886,655 of record CM076572.1, on the reverse strand, counting down.
TTACAGAGGTCAACGATCTCATCATATGATTCTTTAGATATATCTCCCTTACCAAGCATATTTAACATGTCTAAACAATCATCCCTTACTCCTTTCAGTAGTATTGCTTTAAGAATATCTTTACTTACCCCATGATGATCAGATCTCTACAGATTGTACTGCAGTCTCTCCATGAAGTCTTCCAAATTCTCATCCTCCTTTTGTACCATCTTGAATAATTCCTCCCTCTTTTCTCTAGTCCGACAATAATCCTGATACTCAATAAGAAATTTTGTTTCATCTGTTCCCATGTTGTGATTACCTAGCTTCCGAGGCTCATGAACCACCTTAATGCATTTCCTTTTAATGTTGCTGGAAACAGTTTCAGCTTCTGAGCATTAGTAACATAATCATAACTTCTGCATAATATATCAAATTCAAAAAGAAATTTGTCAGGACCTTCAGAGGATAAACCATGAAAGTTTGGTAAAGCAGACAGTGGGATATTTTTCATAGGAGTTGCTCCCCTAGGAAGATCACTAATAGGAAATCCTAGGGTAGAGAGGGAATTTTCATCTTTTCCTTCTCCTTTAGGATATACTCGTCCTCCACCAAAGAATTATTCATTGTTTCCCTCCATTGTTTGTTCTCCCACTGCACTTGCTCGGTCCTCAAAATTTTCTACTGGCTCCTCAATGTTTTCCACTGTTTGTCCAATGTCTCCTACTGCGTTTTATGCTGATTCCTTAGTGTTTTATTCTGGTTTTTCAACACAGGAAATTTTTTAAACCTCATACCCTATTATCATGGGAAATCGAAGAACTTGTGTGAGAAAATATGATCGAAAAAGAAAGCCCGAGGAACGTAGAGAAGAGACGAGACAATATCGCAAAATAAAGTTAGAGGCTCTCTCAAATATTGAAGAGGAAAATCAACCTCAAGCAGAAATTGAAGCAAGTATGTAAATGTAAATATTACATGCTCTATTGATATATATTTAAAATTTCCCTAATGTAAAATGTAACGCTTAATTTTTATTTGATAAACTAGTTTGAAAAATATTTTGTTTGATGTACACAGACAGAGATATTCCTCAAAATATTGAAGAAGAAAATCAACCTCAAGCGGAAATTGAAGCAGGTATGTAAATGTAAATATTATGATCTATTGATATATTTTTAAAGTTTTCCCAATGTACAATGTGAAGCTTAATTTTTATTTGATGAACTAGTTTGAAAAATATTTTGTTTAATGTAAACAGACAGAGATAATCCTCAAAATATTGAAGAAGAAAATCAACCTCAAGCAGAAATTGAATCGGGTATGTAAATGTAGATATTATGATCTATTGATATATTTAAAAATTTCCTAATATTTATTGACATATTTATTAATTTAGTTATTTATTGAATATGTACTATTTTTTCGAATATGTACAGATGAAATCACTATCGATAATGAGATGTTAGAAAATGTCGACACTCGCACATATGGAGATAAAAAACCTGACTATTTTTGCGAAATGTGCGAAAATTGTGAATCATTTCGCGGCAATTTATATTGACCGCGAAATGTGTGTTTTGTAGGGGGCTCCACAAAAAATTCCGGCCGACGGAAAATTACACAATAGTTCGGCCGAACTTTTGATAATAAGTTCGGCCAAACTATTAAGGCGTTAGTTTTAGCGGCCCATAAACGGAAAACATAGTTCGGCCGAACTGTCGCTAATAGTTCGGCCGAACTATCGCGTCACTGATTACGCAGAGCCAAGCTCTGAAAACGGTTCTGCAACTTTGGACTGATTAAACTCTATGAAAACTTGTTAATTAACTGTCGGAACCAAGACAAGCATTTTCAGAATTGAATCTACTTTCAGGAAATATAAATTTTATGAAATTTCGTAAACATTTATTAATTTTAATTATTTTTCTAATAAAATGAGTGCAAACAATTTTTGAGGGTCATCGTGATTCAGTGAAATCAAAATTTTGTATCTCCCAAAATACATTGTAAAAAAAATTTAAAAAATTATGGAGCATTACATTGGTCCGTTGACTGTAATGGGTAGCTTTTAGATTTTTAGTTTATAACTTGTATGTTAAGAAATTTATTGCCACACGAAACATATAAAAAATACGCAGTTTTTCGTATTAGACCAGTTCAAAAAATTCTAGTAATTATGATATGCATCCATTGGCTTTGTAAATATGATGAAACCAAAGTAGACTCTGTCTAGATTGTTGTAACACATTTTGTTTTTTCAAAAACACAAATTTTCAATGAATACAACGTTGCCACATAACATGACTACTTATGAATTCTTTGATTGTTAAGAAACACACACTCGAAGAAACGCTAAGTTGACATATCAAATCCGCATAAAAAAATTTCAAAAAATAAGTAATAGAAAGCTAACAAAATTTCTCACAACTTTTATTTTTACCGCAAAATGAAATTCTACACGGAAAAATTGTTATAGTTTGCAGAAAGTTGAAGAACCCAAAAAAATGAAAAAATTTTCTCAAAAAAGGGCAAAAAGTGTAACCCAGCTTCACATTTTCACCCTGTCTATTGTTGGTTCCTCAATGTTTTCAGGGCTCACAAATTCTTCTGTTTCGTAATCTGATTGAGGGGGTGTTGAGGCTTTGGTCTTCGAGAGCTTAATCTCTGAGAAGATTCAACCTTTGATACAATTTCATTAATAAAAGTCTTTCTTCCTCCCCCTCCTTTGCCCTTGCCACCTGTAGGGTTAGTTTTCTTATGGGTTCCGCGTCCTCTCATACAATCTGCACATCTAGAAATAAAACATCAATGCTCTTGAAATCTATAATTGCCTTCCTCGGTAACGACGCCAAAATGTTGGTCGCTTTAATTGTTTTAACAATTCAAGTGCCACATAAATTTTCAACCCAAGAAGATCTGTCTATTCCAAAGGCAATCACACACTATATATGCTCAATTCCAAAAGCGAAGAAATGTTGTAGTGTTAATCACACAAATTATATTAATCACACTGTTCACACCTTACTCTAACAAAGCTGAAGCCTACTTGTGTTACAGAAGAAACAATCCTTCTATTGCAGACTTTCATTAAAGAGTCCTAGAATAGATAATGAAAGGAAATCACTCTACAGAAAAGAAGATCAATCAACCATAACGCAGAACAGGACCCTATTCCTCCAAGCAGGAATCTTCAGCACCTGTTTCCTGATATCAAACTGTCACGCATTCATTCCACAAACAATCGACTAAAAATAAAGTAACTCACAGCTTCTTAAGAACGAACGGTACAGAATAATGTAGTAAATAAAGAAAACAAAGTTTTAGTAAGGAGCACAGGACTGCATAAATAATCTTCAGCAAACAATGTTTAATTAAGGTGCGAAATCAGAAAGAGTTAACAGACTACAGGAGAAATTGGGTGAATCTTGTGAGGAAGGCGGGCCCTTTCCTTCTCACAAGATTCCCCAGGGAAAGAAGTTAAATTGAGGCACTCAAAAGAAAATTTTATTCATCTGTCAAAAAGTGATACATTACAATAGAGCCTTGCTCCTTCTTGCTCAGAAAAGATGTACCTCCTGCAGTCTCTAACTCCCCCCTTCTAATGATGATGTCTCCTCTTTTTAAAGAGGAGACATCTATTATAGTTATATCAGATAAATCCTATTTTTATCCAAATCTGATCTTTTATTTTAAAATAGGGTCTTTCTGTTCTTCCATAGCAAAATGCTGTTACAATAGATACAAAAATACTGCCTTCAGAATGATCTGTGTAACAACTTTCCTTACTTGTCCTCGTATTGTTTCCATCATTCTTGAAATACACTTTCGAAATCGCAAATCACGAGCAGTTTCAACAACGGGATTTGTGTGCCCGTTGACTGTTTCAGCAACAAAATTGACTGTTTCAGCAACGGGATCGATTGTTTCAGCAACACGTTCCTTATCATAGATTATCTGCGATATCTCAACAAATGTATATCTTCGATTAATGATTAAATATAAAAGTAATGTGGAATTATATGAAAAACAAATTAAACATAGAGTAAAGAGAAGAACTTTGTATACCTTTGGGAAAAATGGATGGGAATGATAATGTAAACTTTAGATATGGACTAGAAAGAGTAAAGAAGTGGCAAAAATATGTAGTCAAAATGATACATTATGAGGTCCTAACAATGATGATGTTGGATGGGGATTTGCAGGTACATGTACATGTATGCAGTTATAATGGTTGAAAAAACCATGTATGCGAAGGACATCCTACTAGATTGGAGGCTGCAGAGGTTGGTACCCATGCAATTTGGTATATGATTGTTCCTTTATATGGACATTGACATATGTTTTTTTCATGATTGGACCACAATTATACTTTGTAGAATGATATCAAGACAAGTAGTCATTAAGGGGGTGACTTGGAAAATGTAATTCCTACTTGTCTTAGTTGTGATTCTTTCTATCTAGAGGAGTTTTCTCGTAATGTTTAGTAGTTGGTTATATCCAGATATTTCCTAGATTGGTGTGTTGTTGAGATATTCTCTTAACCAACTCATTGTGTGTCGAAGTTAGTTTACCTATATTGAGACAACGCTAGATGTATTTATATGTAACATTATTTGATGTGAATATATAATATAGTTTGCATTATCAAATTTTATTTGATTTTGATGGCTTCGATGCCCCTGGGTCACGGTTTCTCAAGCCACAGGTCAAGTCGAATGCAATATATAATGAACTTAGACCACTTGAAAAAAAAGAAAGAATTAAATTACAATATAACATCTAAAATATTAAAATATAATGTCACCTACACATCTACTCTATATTGGGTCGTAGAGGGCCTCTAGGTGATCCATTCTTTTTTTGTTTGGATTTGAATCATCACCTTTAGAGTGATATGGTCTTCTCTTGCATGTTAATTGTTGATCTTAGAATGTAGTGTAGCTTAATTTAATTTATTTCATAAGTATAATAATTTAATTGATTTCATGCCTATTAATTATTTCTTACAGTTGTGAAATGCAAAGCAATAACATTTTTATTATATGACATGCAATTTAAAAGATAAGTAAATTGTTAATTTTCTGTTATTTTTTTAAAATTTTTAATCCCGCGACTTAGTATCATTGTTTTATAACCATTATATAATTATTTTATTTTTTAGTTCCAAAAGTTATTGATTCATTTATTTTGGAATCAAAAGTAATTGATATTTATATAACACTCCATTTTTACCAATTAGATAAGTTGTTTGAGATCGGTAGAAAACAAACAAGTGTTAGACATATAATCCTCTCATCATTTTTTGGGTTATGGTGTGTTATTGAGATTAGTTATTAGAGTCCAAGAAAACTTGGAACTTGAATCAATGGTTTTCATATTGTATTAATGTGTGCACATTGTACATAATTTTGTGAATAGATATCTTAATAGAGTTTATCTCATTTTCCAATTCATGTCTCCTACAGTGATATCAAAGCATGGTTAATCTACTATGTCAAATATAATGAGCCACTATTTTTGTGTTCATCCAAAGAATTGGTCCGAAGTGAAGCCTATGAGATGGTTTCTCTTGACTTCTAACATCAGTGGATGGAACATTTGGGGAGTTAGTTTCTAAGCATGTATTCAAATGAGTTGTTTCGTGTTCCAACAAAATAAAATACAATATAAGACTTAATGTCCAACCAATAAAGATTAAAAAATGGAAAACAAATAAAATACATTAAAAATTGCATTCGTTTGACAATTTGATGTTTTGGATTCCATTTCTCCAACATCATAAGATGAAGTCATGTTTTTTCCTTAGAAGCTCATAAAACAAAATGCACAACTAAAAAAAAATTAAAAATTGAGGAATATCAAATGAATTCAACATTTACATTTGTTTGGTGATCTGGATGAACACTATGAGATGGTCCCTCTTCACTTCTAACATCAATAGATGGAACATCTATGAAGTTAAATTGTATGCCTCTATTAAAATGAGTTGTGTCATGTTTGAATAAAATAAAGTATGCAATAAAATTCAATGTCCAACGTACTAAAAATTCAAAAAATGAAAAATGAAATCAAATACATTGAACATTTACATTAGTTTTCCAATTTTATTGTCAAGGAGAATGCAGTGGAATGCTATGACATGCCTCATCTCCACTTATTAGATTAGTAGACGGAGCACTTGGGGAGTTAATTTCCAGACCTCTATTAAAATGATCTGTATCCTATTCCAAGGGGAGAAAATACCTTATAATTTAAGTTTAAAAAAATTTAAATAGAGGAATTTAATAAAACAACCACTATTGTAGCAAACATCAAAATAACATTGTGTTACCTCCATTGTTCCACACGAAATGATATCAAGGATGGATGATTCTCTTGGTGGGACAACATTATTTTGAGAAGGGGGATTGGAAGATCTGATTTTTCTAGAAACTGGCTCCAAATTATCAAAAAAATGACCAATTAAACTATCATCCAAATCATCACATACAATGTCATCATTGCCTCGACCATGGATTTTTTGAAACCTTTGGCCTTGCTCAAAAGATGCAATTGCAGAGACAGAAGGGTTAGGGTGAACATTTGCATCCACGTTATTGATAGAATGTTCTTCTCTATTGCGATATGTTTCCTCAATATTATGAACATTTTCAAGAGAGCACCAAACAACAAAATTATGCTAACGAGGATCATATTCTGACAATGAACTATCAATTATAAATTTTCTTTCCATGATATCATCCATAGTATGATACTTACGAGGAATCATAAAATCATTTTGAAGAGTAGTTTCACTAGTTCTTCTATGATATGTAACTCTCCTATGCTCATTTATTGTGTCCTTATTTTGTTGATACCATAAACGACGAATTTCATTAGACCTATCATGCGATGCTGGTGACAGATTTTGTTTTCTTGTACGATTGCTTGTGCCTTCAGATGACATGTATACAATGAATGATAACATATTTATTACCGAACCATAAACATGGAACATACAATATATCCAATATAAATCAATACAAAAGAATGAAAAAGAAATATGGTTTTTTTTGCAACCATATAAAAACATTAAAAGTGTATATGGTATTTTGCGAACCATATCAACTTATGAAAACGTAAAAGGCTTTTTTCAAATTCCTAAAATAAGAAGGCTAAATTTTCATGTTTCATATTAGAATCGTAATGGGAAACCCATATAACTGGAACAAAATACTATAAGAATTATATGAATTGGAAGTATACCTAAATATTTGGAACTATATACCACCAAAATATAAATCTAAATACCAAAATGTACATAAAGATATAACATTTCTTAAGAACCAATGAGAAAAAAATAATACAAAGACCATGTATAAAATAACTCAGAGCAATTATAATTATAAAAACAAAGAAAAATGCATAGAATTCAAACACATTCAAATGAAATTAAGAGAACTAAAGGGGAGACAATAAGAAATATTTTCTAGAAAATTGCAATGGGATTAAATATCCAACCTCTGATACATACACATATAGAAGAAATTGCAGTAGGAGGCATAAAAATATCCATAGAATCGTAAATTTAAATTATTAGCATATAGACCCAAAAGTATGTAAAGTAAAAAAAATGGAAATATTTTCCACAACCACATAGAGTATATAAAATGAATATATATATAAGAAATCCTAATAGGAGTAATATCCTAAGACTCCATGTCCATATCTAATGGTGGAATCTCATCAATAGAATCCATACAAGGAGCAATTGCAAAAAAATTTCTAGACTCAATCAAATCATTGCAGTCCTGCAACGTTGGAGACCAAAACCTATACATCTGTTGATTAGTTGAAATATCAATATATGTTGGAAAAAAGAGGCCCACCATCATGTCATATAATAGGAAAGGAACTTCACTACAGTTTCACATAAGAACCACTCCCTCAACTATTTGAAATGGGAGACAACCATGACATTTGATATTTATATTTGTAGAAATTTTTTCCAAAAAATTCCATCAAAAACCCCAATCATCCTCAAAGTAGTCAATTGTTCGTTCAACACATGAGTGACCAAATTGGAAATTATCTATTTCTTCAATTGACCATACAAAAGTGGCATCATTATTGACAAGGCATATCAACTAATTCTTGTATATTGCTAATGACATACACCATATGTGAGTGATTGGAACAAATAAAAAAACCCATTCATTTTTTATTACATCAAACCAATAGATTGTATACCCATATTGAGGATAATATTCATACTCCTTGTCCAGATAAAGCCAAAATAATTTACTTTTATAAAACTCTCCATTCTGAGGGGGTGAAGTGCCACGAAATGGAAGATCAAACCTTCACCAAACCCTATCAAGACTACTGTAAACAGAAAATTTAGACTGCATTATACCCTGAGATATGTTTTAAAACAAGCAAGTCATATTTTTTTTTTTTGCTTACATTTTCCAATAACGAAAAGAATCCCTAGTCTCCTATTCGTATTGGCCCAATGTTTTTAAAGGCATTTGTAAATAGATTCACTCCAAAATAGTTGTGTGAATGGGAGCATTCTATTGGTAAGGATAAAACTACCATTGGTCCAACTATAGAATCTACTTTGTATCTTGAATCTATGAATCACAAATGGAAATGAGATATGTGCCCATTCTTATTAAGGTATTCAACAACAAAATAATTTTCTTCATCATTGAGGAAAGAAACCATAAATCCAAATTCGTTTATAGAGATATGCTTGCAACGCAATAAGAAATAAGGGTTTTGCAAAAAATTCTTCCATTACTTACAAACAGTGCTAAACTTTATCATAATCGATAAAGGGAACGAGAGGAAGACAATTTCGATAATTTCGAATGGAAGACAACTCCAAATAGCTAGATCCATGATCAAATAAGGAAATGACCTAACATAAACGAAAACACATGTGATATCAACAAAACAATTTTAGTTAATGTTGAATAGAGTTAAGAGTAGGATACATACACAATTTTCCATTTATAGATATAGTAAAATTTACCGATACATATTGTATAAAGTCATATGAGTGATTAGAACATTATTACAATAGTGAAAAACAACTCACAAATTTATAAACATAATGTTTACATTCCAATATTATTAATGTTAATAAATCTATTTTTATGTCTCTATTAATGTCTATGTTTAATATTGATGTTAATGTTTTGATGTTCAATATAAATATCAACCCAAAACCATTTTTTTTAATATTAAATAACTTAATGTTATAAACCTCACGTTATAAAATAACATAAGGCTACATGAACCAAATGATATAAAAATACCAAAATTTTTAATTCTAATGTCCTTGAACCTAAAAAAACCTAAAGTTAAATTCTGTCATTGAACCTAAATAAACCTAAAGTTATCAATCCTATTCTTTAATGAAATGTTTATATTGATGTTTACTGACAATGTTCACATTAATGCATACAAGAAAAAATTACTTTTATATAAATTTCTATATTTAACATTGACATCTATATTTATTATAAATATCAATTAACATTAAAAGATATATTAATATTTAAAATTAATATTAATATTTTTTAAATTAATTTGAAACATTTATATTTACTATTAAAGTTAATATCAATCTATATTATTAAATTATTAATGTTAATATGAATCAATATTTATTTTAACAACATTATTGTTAAATTTAACTAATAATAATAATAATAATTTCTATGTGAATTTTAAACATTTATGTTTATTAATATTAATAAAAAACATAAATATTGAACTTAATAACACACATAAATATTGAAAATTTGAGTGATTAAAATTCCAAAATATAATAGAACTAAAGATTTTGTAGATATATAACTTTACTGTTAGACACGTGAACAAATAGGGCATCTTCAAGGTTCTTGTCCCAACTCACTCGAAGAGGGAAAAGAACACAAATAAAAAATGTACTTGGATGATGAAGATGGTTAGAATGCTGAAAATAAACAAACAAATAATTTAGAGATAGATAATGATGCTTGTTCAAAACATATTTGGGGAAATCGAATCTTACATTGCACTACAGGGAATGACACCTATGGGAAACTTCTCCATCACGAGTGATACCGTAAATGTAACCCCACTTAAAAATATAAAAACACTTTCTGAATCTAACAATTTCAATAAATTAATAAACTAAATTTATGAGAAAAAACCAAACATAAATACCAAAAAATTATTTATAGCATTAAATATAATGCACAATAAATTATTATAAATTTCATGAATGATAACAAGTAAAATATTTATATAATTTTTTTTTTTTCAAAATGTTTTCTAAAAGTTGGGTATACCATAACATTTTTAATCCCACTCTAATATGTGTAGAGATTATTATTAATGAGGGTTTACTAAACAAGATGATATTGTAGAAGGAAAATTTTAGATAGACTTGAATGAGATGATAATAATACAAATTTTTAGTGTTCGATATGTGAAAAAATAGGGCATCTTCAAGGTTATGATTTTCAAGCTCCTGTGGTTATTGTTTATTGAAGAAATCTCCGTATTATCCATAGTGTTAAAAAACAATGGTCGACGTTTCGAATCCCAACGAAGATCCATCTTCAGGACAATATTTTGAATAAAGACTGAAAGAAAGGCAGAAGGTCAGTGTTTATATAGTGATAAAGAGAGAAGAAAAGTCAACAAGAACCAACTAATTAGTAATCTATTAATTTATTTAATAAATTTTAATAAATAAATAATTTATAAATTTTAATAAATTATGATAAGATTTTAAAAATATATATATGATTTCATATATTTATTAATTTAATAATATTAACAATTAATTTTATTTTAATAAATAACTACTCTATTTTCATAATTTTTTATAAATTTTTTTAAAAGATTATATTATAATAAATAAATAATTTATTATAATAAATTTATTTTTAATAAAATGTTTTATAATCAATTTCAAAAAATTAAGTAATAATTATATTAATTAATTAGTTATAATGATAAAAGCTAAATGCCACTAAACAAATTTTTAAATTTTTATTTAAAAAAAAATGTTTTATAATAAATTTAAAAAGATAAAGTAATAATTATATTAATTGATGAAACCTAAATGTTATTAAACAAATTTTTAAAATTTTATTGAAATTATAATTATTACCAATTTAAATTATCTAATTAAATAAAATAAGGGTTAATTCTTAATGTTTAATTTAGTGAGAAATATATAATATAATCTCTTAGATAGTAGTAATAATAATAATTAGAATTATTTACAATGTTTTTTACAAAAATTAATTAATAAAAATAATAATGAATAATAACTCACTTAATTAATCATAACCTTTGAGCAATCAGCAAGCATTTCATAAACAAGGAAAATATCAAAATAAATGTTATTATCTTCTAATACAAACACATTTGAGAGGCGGAAAAAAATGGTAGGTGGAGCTAGGGTTTCTAGAGCAAGGGTGACCTGCGACTATGCGGCGACACCTTTCAAGCTTGCTGCCATTCGGAAACGAAAGCATTGTGCTGCGGCCATCGTCCATGCACACTTCTGAACATCACAGTATGCCTCGGTCCGGTTTCCTCGTTGCGTCGGCTACCCAAGGAACTCGACACACAGCGGCCACGAACCTCACGGCTCCAGGACTATTCTGGCATGCCCACATCTATGTTTGGCAGCTTTGCAACTACTACAATGGCATCAACCCCCCATGAAAGGTGGCTCTCGTCCTTGGCGAATGGTGGCACCTAGCTATCGAAGATGGATCTCGGCGATTGCGGATGGACCGACATGGCTGCTCCTAAAATACACTGGTCACAGTATGCCCTACCCACCATGCCGTCCTATGTTATCGGAGGTGCAGGGATACCCTCCACATATGGCTTGGGGCTATTATCAGTGCAACATCTGCATGCCCAAATCTTATGTAGACGCCTTGCTTCATGCAGAGTGCGACCATCCCTCACTAGGCTTCCCTTGACACATATGGTTCCCCCCTTTGCAGAGTGACCCATTGACTTTGCAGATTGACCCAACATCGACTCAGGTAGGCGAAGACATTGGGGCAATAGGTGTCACAGAACAGGTAAATAAGAACCATTTTCAAATTTTTATTAAAACACCTGTTGGGGAAAATCTTGTATTATGAATAGATGATACAGAGCTGGTATCTAATCTCAAAAGGAATATATCACAAGCTCAGGGATACCCTATACCATTACAACTACTGATACATGAAGGCAGAGTACTTCAAAACCACAGATCCATAAAGGATCACACTATATCCTCTGGTGCTACCATTATCCTCAACCTCTGGTTGCGAGGAGGAGGAACAGGGGATCGTGGAAAAACTAAAACCATTGGGGGAACAAGGGGAGGAAGTACCTCTAAACAGGATCACAATACAAGACCCTCCTTCAAGAACATTCTGCAGGGGAAAAAAACCAACTGCCCCTACAGAACCAGAGAGAAATGCACCCAGACCTTACATAGTAGAGCAGTTGAATCACACACCTGAACTGGCCATATATTTACCTGAGATTGATGAACATCGAAACACATATGAAGCAAAAGAACTTATCTGCTGCTTGAATAGCTTCTAGCCCAAACCAATGGGCCTCTTTCAATGGATATTTAAGAACTAGACTGTGGAGTGCGAAATACATCTCTTTTCAAAAGGCTTCTTCATAGTTAAATTTCAGCATTCAGAAATAAGAGACTACATCCTCCAGGAGGGTCCATGGTTTTAGGGATCTACTGGACTTTATATCACCCCTTGGTTCCCGGACTTTGATGCTAACACTATGGTTGTCTCCATAATTCTGGTTTGGATTAGGCTATATAACCTCCCCCGACATTTATGGAGTGACAACGTCCTACAAGGCATTGCGAATGTGCTTAGGCGATACATTAAAACAGATACACAGTGGTTGGAGGAGAGAATATTCACCTTCACGCATATCTATGTTGAGGTAGACCTCAACAAAGGATTACCAGAAAGCATTCAGCTGGCACACAAACAAAAAAAATGGTTGCAACATATAGATTATGAAAGCACAACATTCAGATGTAGAATTTGCAGACAGACTGGTCATCTACAGAATACCTGTCCTGAAGCAAAGAGAGATAACCGAAGAAATAAGAGGGCCAGAAAATCACCCAAAGGATGGCAATACCCCCCATGTGACACAGAAGAGGAGATAGAAGAAGAACCAGATGCACCCACTTCAGATGGGAATAAACAGTCAAAAATAGTCTCGGATGCACAAGAAAAAGACACACTGGATCCATTTGATATACAAACACAACAGGACCCACCCACACAGAAACCAATTGTACCTGACTGCGGTGGGAACAAAAGGCATCACTCGTCAGAAACCTCTGACTCAGATAAGGAAGTAGGAGCAGCTACAATTGAAAATCAGCTCACACTTGTCTCCCCCACATCATCACAAGGTGCATGGCAGAAGGTGGAAAAAAAGAAAAGGAGAAAAACATAGTTTTTCTCCCCATTGTATATTAGTTGTCACTTTCTTGTTTTTATGAACACGGGTTTCGGTTGGTTGTTTTGCCTATTATTTGATGCAACATGTAATTTTGTTTCTTTTAATAAAATTATGATTTTTCTTGTGGAAAAAGCTCACCTAATTAATATTAACATATATTTATTCAAAAGAGTAAATAAATGTTAATAAAAATAAGTTTTATTATTTATGATTATTATTTATTAATTTATAGTCAAAATTTTTATTTCAATCCTAATTAATCTGATATTGTAATAAAATTGAAAGATTAATTATAATTTTTATTTTTAATTTTTAATTTATAAACTATTTATTTATTAAAATTTATTAAATAACTTAATAGATTACTAATTAGTTTGTTCTTGTCGGCTCTTCTTCTCTCTTTATCACTATATAAACCCTCAGCCTATGTCCTTTTTTCAATCTTCATTCAAAATCTTGTCCAGAAGATGGATCCCCTTTGGGATTCGAAATATCGACCATTGTTTTTTGACACTGTGGATAATCCAGAGATTTCTTCAATAATCTTCAAGGTTTTTGACCCAACTCAGTCAAAGAGGAAAAATAGCACAAACAAAAAATATACTTGGATGATGAAGATGATTAGAATGTTGAAAATAAACAAACAAATAATCTCTTGGTTTATTAATCATTTGGTTTATATAAATACAAATATAATCTCTTTATATTCATCGCAAATACTCAACCAGAAAACAAAACTTAAACCTGTTTTAGTAATCATAAAGAAAAGAAACTCAATGTCCTAGGGGCATTCTCTTGTTAAAGAAGCACAATGGATTCTAATACTCACTATGCACATTGTTCAGGTTATCTAGAATAAGCAAATTAGTTTTGATGGCTAAATTGGACATACATAACAAATAATTTAAAGATAAATAATGACACTTGTTCAAATCATATTTGGGGAAATAAAATCTTGCCTTGCATGACAAGGAATGAAACCTATGGGAAACTTATCCATTAAGAATAGTAGTGTAAATATAGCCCCACTTAAAAAAATAAAAATACTTTATGAATCTAACAATTTCAATAAAGTAATGAACTAAATAAAATAAACTAACAAACAAAAATACCAAAAAATTATTTATAACATTAAATACAATATACAATAGGTTATGATAAATTCCATGAAGGAAAAAAAAATGTTTATATAAAATTGTTTTCTTTTTCAAAATGTTTTCTAAAAGTTGGGTATACCATAACATTTTTAATCCCACTCTACAATTATAAAAACATCACGATTGTGGAATTAGAGAAATAACCAATGTTAAATAACCAAAAGCATCATCTTATCAAAGTGTGTAAAATTAGGGAAAAGGAATTTCAATTGTGCACCTCTAATCTGCTTTGAAGGCTGACATAATGACCGTTGTTAAAAATAACACAAACCAAAAATGTACTTGGATGATGAAGATGATTAGAATATTGAAAATAAACAATCAAATAATTTAGAGATAGATAATAATGCTTGTTTGTGTTCTTTAGTTTGTGTAATTGGAATGATAGTGTAAATGTAGCCCTACTTAAAAAAATAAAAACACTTTATGAATCTAACAATTTCAATAAATTAATAAAAAAAACCAAACAACAATACCAAAAAATTATTCACAGCATTAAATATAATATACAATAAATTATTGGAGGCTTTTGATCTGTGGAAATGGCCTCTGTAGCTTATGCAATGAGTAATGTCATGAAATCTGTACTTCCGGCTGTCAAGAAATGCCCATTGCCTTCAGCCCATCCAGGGGATTCTGCTACCTTTGTAATGTGGCGAGGCTTGTCAACAGCTGTAGTTAAATACAGGCCCAAAGATGATTCGTTGATTCAAGATAACTTAGAAAGGTGTCAGGCTCTGGAAATCCGTCGCGGGGGTTTCCTAATATTTTTGAGGATCCGTCATTTTGTTTCATGGATCTGGTTGATCACATATTTGTACATCATGGGCTTTTCCCAGATGTGGAGCCTATCACTGAGAGGGACGAGGGTACTGCAGAGTCGCCAAAACCATGGAAAATTGATCTCTTTTTGTTTACCATTTTGATTGTGGATAGGAATGCGAAGCTTTCATGTGTCTTAACCCCATGGCTTCTAGACCTTTTTTTACTTGCAGATCGGTTCGCAGAGTAGACAGGCAAGCCAGATCTGGTTATGGGTCAGTTGAGAAAACATAAGCCGGTTTCCCAATTCTAGCTCGTTTTCAGGGCTATAACGGGGGATGGATGACTCGGTGGGAGCCCGAATGTGGATACCCCAGCAACCCCAGATCTTATAGCCCCCTCGTTGCAGATACATATCACTCTTCCTCTGGGAAAACCATGCTTCTATGGGTTTTCTCTTCGGATTTGGTGAAAACCTCTCGTATGCACTTGAAATCAGATTGGGGATTCCATCTACCCTTCAACGATTTCTCTATGGAGGTAAACAACTTGAGGATTATTTTCCAATCTCATTTTATAATATTGAACAAGATGCTATTGTGGTTCTAAGCCTTCGTCTTAATGGAGGGGCGGTAGGTCAGCTATCTTCCTCTCAAGCTTTCTCTTACAAAGATGTTGTCCATGCATAGCCTCCCAAGAAATTTTCTCAACCCTATGAGGTTCCCAAGCCTTTTTTGGTTGATAAATTAGAGGATGTACCTTCCATAGAAATTTTCCATCCGAAACTTGAAAACCAGCTTCAAATTTATGCAAAATCTTCTATTATATGTAGATTCAATGGATTATGGCCTCGCACCACAAATATATACCAATGGATTCACTCCACATGGACCAATAACTACAAGGTTATTTTTTGCTCGAAGGGTTTCTTTATAGTGGTGTTTGCTTTCAATGAAGATTATAAAAAAGACTTAACTGATGGTCCATGGTTTTGGGGAAAATCAGGGTTATTCCTCACCCCCTGGTTCGCAAACTTACACCCTTCTATGAAAGTCATTACCAAGCTACCTATTTGGGTCAGGCTTCCAAATTTACCATCTCACTTATGTCACTTTTTGGTCTTTCAAGGAATTGGAAACTCTCTGGGTCACTTTCTGGCAACGGATCATTCTAGGGGGGAGAAGGGAATTTACACTTATGGTAGAATATGTGTTGAAATTGACATAAGTAAAGGCCTACCCGATCAAATCAATCTTAAAGTTTGTGATTTCCATTGGACACAATCCCTGGACTAGGATAATATTGCTTTCTGATGTCGTCACTGCCATCAAACATGACATCTTCAGAACTCTTGTACTATGTTCCTCGCCCAAAAGAAGAGAAGAAATCGCAAATCCAACTCTAAAAGTTGGAAACCCTGTGATCCACCTCCCATGGATGACATTGAGTCCTTCAGTTCAAATGAGAATGAGATTGAAGCAGATGAGGATGTAGCAAAGCAGGAGAAGGATAAGCCCTTGGCAGATCCTGGGGGCCCAATGTTTCTTCGAGTGCTCAAAAGTGAGAACACTAGTTTTTATGTCTCTATATTACTATTTTAGTCCCTTATTGTTATTAGTGTAGCCCCCTTATTATTATTGTTGTACCCCTGTAACCCCAATATTGTTATTATTGTGCCCTTACATTATTATTGTTAAGTCGGCTAAGATTATATTATGACACCATGGAATCCTATATATAGAAGGAGGTTTTTTCATTTGTATCATCTAAGAATTATTCATTTATGTAATGTAAAGGAGGTGTACTCCTCAAAGTGGCTGAATTCTAAGGCGTTGATCTCTCTTTTGTTCTATTTTGGAGCTGGTTTCATAACATTTGGTATCAGAGCTTTGGATTCTAGGGTTTCACTGCTCCAAACAGGTCATATTGGAATTTTTGCTATAAATTTCTTTCTACAAAGCTTCAGAAGCTGAAATGTTTGCAGAGCGAAGCTGAAATCCCGAGGAAAGTCATGTAAAAATTTCAGATCTTGGTTCGCAACATTTTCAGAGATATGATCTATGGAAGTTATGGTTTTTTCAGGCTTCCGAATTTCACCTATATAGGTCATCATGGCATTTTCTCTATAGATTTTTTATACGAAGGTTCAGAAGCTGAAATGTTTACAGAGTGAAGCCAAAATCTTGAGGAACATTGTGAAAAATTTTCAGATTTTGTTTCACAATATTTTTGGATATATGATCTATGGGAGTTAGAGTTTTTTTAGGCTCCCAAATTTCATCTCAAAGAGGTGACCGTGGGAAAATCATCATAACTATCTCTCTGTGTATCAGATTTTCATTCTATAAAAGGTTTCCACAAGTAGACAGAATATAGTTTCCTGTGTATCAATTTGAGAGACGAAGGAGGAAACAATGACACGTGTCACACCATACAAGTTCGCTCTACTGAACCAGTCCATAATTAGGTCATTGTGGGAGATTGGGCATAAATTTTCCTTGAAGAATCCAAAGCAAGTGAGACCTATGGCATTCAAAAGAAGATTCATAGGGCTACTATAGGACCTAATTTTAGATATTGAAGAACCTAAATCACAGATATAATTTAGTTTCAATATCAAGCTCCTCAAAATCAAGAAAAATGTGTGTAATTTTTTCTGAATTGCATAAGTTTTTCTTGAAGAATCAGTTTGAATTGATTCCAAGGGCATATTGTAGAATAGATATCAGTATTGGGTTGTAAAATGCCCCATAAAAAGAATTCAACACCCATTAAGCCTTCAGAAGTTTCTACTATGACACATGAAGATGAAGAAGTGCAACATGACAAATCAAAATTACAAGAGAAAATGCACCAAATTTCACTCTCGCAAAGAGCAACAAAAAATGAGAAGTTTTGAAGAAAGGTGTGGAAGCTAATATGGATTGTTTGAAGAAAGGCATGGAAGCTAAGATGGATGGCATGGAAGCTGGCATTGAAGCTAAGATGCATGACATGAAGGACAACATGGAAAACATGAAGAATGATCTTAGAGCATACATGGAAGGTTTGACAAAGTTATACAAGAAATGTTTCCTAATGGCGAAAAGATAGTAGAGGAAAACCATGATGAGAACAAAATAAATGTTAATCGCGATTTCATAAACTATAATGTTGGAGGGAAGAACCACCATATTCCAAATATCAATATGAGGAAGTTTGATGGCAAGGATGTCGTAACATGGATACTACAAATGGAGCAATATTTTGATCTCAATAATGTGAAAAACACACAAAAGGTACGTATTGCAAATTTATATTTAGAACAAAATACATTTGTATGGTATCGATGGATTTTCTCCCATACAAAAATTGTCACTTGGTAAATTTTTATGGAGGAAATGATAGCACAGTATGAGGTACAAAGAGCAACACCTTTTTCAGCCAATTGATAAATCTCAAACAAAAGGGTTCAGTGGTGGAGCACATTGAGGACTTCCAAAAATTAAATATAAGGGCAACTGATATTCCAGAGGAACACATGATTGATGTCTTCATAGGGACTTTAAAGGATAACATCCAACAGGAGGTTTTTGTTTGGGAAACTGATTCATTAGAGAAGGCTTTCAGGCTGGCAAGAAAATTTTAATGTAAAATTATGGCGACTAGGAAGCCTACCACTCACATCTATAAGGATGGAAGTGTTGCTACTCCTAGACTTCCACAACCTACAAGGTTGACACTAGAAAAATTGGAAGAAAAAAGAGAAAAAGGGATTTTCTACAGTTGTGATAGCAAATACACTAAAGGTCATAAGTTTGCTGAGAATAAATTATTTTACATAGATTGTGAAGAGGAGGAAGAGAATGAAAAAGAATATTTAATTGAATAGGATATACACCATGAACCAACCCTAGAAGAAGAAGAAATGAGTCCAACCATATCATGTAATGCATTGGCAGGAATTACCACTCCTAAAACTCTCAATATAGAAAGACATATCAAGAAGAAAAAGGTAATAATGTTTATTGATTAGGGTAGTACCCATAATTTTATTCATTGTAAGGTAGCCAAGGAATTGAATTGTTTCCTATACCCAGCACTAGAATGTCAAGTGATGGTTACAAATGGAGGAACAATAAATTTCTATGGAAAATTCCATAATATCAAGCTAATCATGGAGGAATATGTATTGAATATTCCAATGCTTTCCATTCCAATGGGAGGTGCTGATGTTGTACTAGGAGTACAATGGTTACAATCTTTGGGGATGATAGCTTTTAATTTTCAAGAACTTTTATTGAATTTTTTCAAAAGGAAAGGATGTCAAATTACAAGGCACCATAGGGAAGCCAGGAAAAATAATAACCTCTAATGTCATGACAAAGCTTTTGAAGAAAGAACAATGAGGCATAATTGCACAATTATTCCCACTAGAAATTTGAACATCAAAATCATCTATTTCTCTAGATCTCCAAAAAGCCTTGGAAAATCATTCCAAGGTGTTTGAAACTCCCAAAGAACTCCCACCTATTCGTGATCATGATCATGCTATTCATTTGATTCCAGGACGTGTTCCTCCAAACATCAGGCCTTATAGATATCCTTATGTCCAAAAGAGTGAAATTGAACATATGATTGAAGACATGTTAGAGGCTCATATAATTCAACCTAGTCAAAGTTCTTTCTTGGCTCCAGTAGTATTGGTGCACAAGAAGGATGGATCACGGTGCATGTGTCCGGATTATAGGGAGCTCAATAAGCTCACTATTAAAGATAAATTTCCCATTCCTGTGATTGATGAATTATTGGATGAATTACATTGAGTAATTTATTTTACCAAGTTGGATCTTGGTTTAGGATATCATCAAATTAGAATGAAGACTGAAGATATTCCGAAAACAACATTTCAAACTCATGAGGGTCATTATGAATTTTTGGTCATGCCTTTTGGCCTTACCAATGCACCTTCTACATTTCAAGGGTTGATGAATTCCCTTTTCAAAGCCTTCCTTAGAAAAAATTTTCTAGTATTTTTTGATGATATACTAATCTACCATAGGTCTTGGAATATCTAAACTTAATATGTTATGGAGTACAAACATTTATATATGAAATAGACATAGTGTCAAATGTTTCTTTGAGGCAGTGGAGTGATTACATTGTCTACAGGGTGTTGCCCCTAACAAAAATAAAGCCATTAAGGAATGGAAATTCCCCACAACCATAAAGCCGTTGCGAGGATTTCTCTGGTTAACAGGGTATTATCAAAATTTTGTTAATAATTATGGGATAATAGCAACACCTCTAACAAAATTATTGAATAAAGATGCATTTTCATTGACTCCTGAAGCAACTAAGGCCTTTGAACATCTTAAAGAGGCAATGTTCCTAGCACTGGTCTTCGCTACGTCAGACTTCAAAAAAACCTTTATTATCGGATGTGATGCCTCACGAAATGGAATTGGTGATGTTTTAATGCAAGAAGGAACACCCATTGCTTTTGAAAGTCGTCCAATCAAGGGGAAGTATTTACAAAAAGCTATTTATGAGAAGGAAATGTTAACAATACTACATGCACTAAAGAAATGGCGACCTTACCTAATGGGAAGACACTTCAAGATAAAAATGATCATGATAGTCTTAAATTTTTTTTGGAACAAAGACTATCTTCATAAGAGAAGAAAAAATGGGTCACAAAGACGTTGGGTTATGACTTTGAAATCATCTACAAAAAGGGGAATCTTAATGTTGTTGCAGATGCACTCTCAAGAAAGAATGAAGAGGTGGAAGAATTGCTTTGTTCCATTTCTATTATCCAACCATATTGTATAATCGAAGCAGGGGATGAATGGAAGAAGGAAAAGGAAGTGTGGACACTCATTCAAAAGTTTCAGCAAGATCCTAGTACATCCGATACATTTAGTTGGAAAAATGATTCCTTATGGTACAAAGATCACTATATATTTGTAAGAATTCCCAACTAAAACAAAATATTCTTTTGGAATTGCACACTTCTCCTTTAGGAGGACACTCAGGATTTTTAAAAACTTACCACAGGGTGAAGAAATATTTTTTTTTTTGTTGGAACCGAGTCCCCTAAAGCTTTGAATTTTGTACAATTTTTTATGTTTTTGGTATTAATTAGTCTAACGTAGGGGTTTTGGGGTGGGTCAAAGCCCCAAATGCATTGTAATGGGTCAAGGGTAGACCTAGAGTCCGCAAACCACAGTTTGCGGACCACAGGAAAGCGTAGGCTAAGTTGTTATAAATAGATGAACATTTTGAGTCTAAAGGTAGGTAAGAATTAAGTCTGATGCTAAGTGAAAATTGTTTGATTTGTCTTGGGTTGTTTGGGTAAGGACTCCTGCTGGCTGTGTGCGTAGAGATCCTTAGTCCTACTGTGTGTGGACCCTGCTAGCTGCGTGTGCAGGCTGTGTTAGGTTGTAGCTGGATTTGAATGATAAGATATGTGGATATAGTTGAAGTACCTTTCTGTGATCGAGATCTATTGTGTTATTGTTAAAGTGAACCTTTGGGATCTATTCAGAGCTATGAATACATTTATGTTATATGCTTATGTTGCAATTATATCTGTGTTATGCATATGTATATATGTGATCCATCTCAGCTGCGAGTATAAGGGTTTTGTGATGGTTTCTGTTTAGCTACGAATACATCTGTTATAGGATATGTTTTTTGATATCATAAATATTGTATGCACGTGGATGCGAAGGTATCAAATAGATCTCAATAGCTCTGTTATGGTTACTAACTAAACATATTGTGAAAGCCTACAAATATACCTATGTGAACTTGGTAGGTTGCGAACTTGGACCTGCTCGGCTAACCTGCTCTCTCTCAGGGTGCAGAAATCTGGTTCTAGCACCCTCCCATACTACTTCGGGTGAGACTTTGGCCTACGCAAGTAGGTCACTTCCAAAAGGGCCAGTAGTATAGGAGTTTGTTGGCAAAACTTAACCTCTGAACCTGGGTCAGGACCCCTCAAGCCAACATTTGGGATGGCCTTAAATATGATATTAAAAATTTTGTGGCGGAATGTTTGGTTTTCCAGCAAAATAAAGTTGAGACAATTAAGACCACGGGTCTTCTACAACCTTTATCCATTCCAAGTCAACGTTGGGAGGAGATTTCAATGGATTTTATCATAGGTTTACCTAAGTTCGAAGGAAGAAGTATCATCATGGTGGTAGTTGATAGACTTACCAAATATGCACAATTTTGTGCATTATCTCATCGATTTAAAGCAAGTACAATTGCTACTGCATTTATGGACACAATTCAAAAGATACATGGAAACCCAAATATTATTGTGAGCAACAAAGATTCCAGTTGTACTGGAAATTTTTGGATGGAGTTATTTTCTGGTTTGGGTACTCAACTAGCTCATAGCTCATCTTATCATCCTTAATCCGATGGTCAAAATAAGATAGTGAATAAATGTTTGGAAGGATATCTTCATTGTTTTGTATCTGATAAACAAACACAATGGGTCAAGTGGTTACCTCTCGCTAAATGGTGGTATAACATTTCCTTCCATACTGCAGCAAAAATGAACCCATTTATGGCACTTTATGGATATCATCCACCGTCCATCACATCATATTTAATAGAAAATTCTAAGGTTCAGGCAGTGGAAGATCACATTGAGCATCAGCAAGAAGTTCTCCAACTCTTAAAGGATAACCTAGATTTTGCACAAAATCGAATGAAACAATAGACATATCAACATTGCAGTCAGAGAAGTTTTGATGTAGGAGGTTGGGTATTTTTACGGTTACAACCATACAAACAAATGTCCCTCAAGCAAGCTAAGAAGGATAATAAATTATCTCCAAAGTAATATGGTCCTTACTAGGTGTTGCAAAGGATTGGTACTATGGCATACAAATTGGAGCTTCTTGCTTCTTTGCGAGTGTATCCATTTTTCCATGTTTCATGCTTAAAGAAGGTTATAGGTGAAAAAATTCTAGTTCAAACAATATTGCCAGAACTTGATGAGGAAGGGAAAATCATATTGGAACCTGAAGCAGTCATGAAAACAAGAACTCGACACCTACGAAATCAATCAATTTCAGAGTATCTCATCAAATGGAAGAACTTACCCACTGAAGATTCTACATGGGAGGATGAGAATTTTATATAGAAGTGCCCAGAGCTACTCAAGCATTGAGGACAACACTTTTTTGAAGGAGAGGGGCATGTTAGGTCCCTATATTACTAGTTTAGTCCCTTATTGTTATTAGTGTAGCCCCCTTATTATTATTGTTGTACCCCTATAACCCCAATATTGTTATTATTGTGCACTTACATTATTATTGTTAGGTCGGCTAGGATTATATTGTGACCCCATGGACTCCTATATATAGAAGGTGGTTTTGTCATTTGCATCATCTAATAATTTCTCATTTATTTAATGTAAAGGAGGTTTCCCCCTCGAAGTGGCTGAATTCTAAGACATTGATCTTTCTTTTCTTCTATTTTGGAGCTAGTTTCATAACATGAGTCCTCCTCGTCTGACTTGGATAAGGAGACTCTAGCTTTAGTCAACAATAGTCTTCAAATGGGTTTAGCCCACCCAGTCCATGACAGTTGGGTTAAATTACAAAAAAGAAAGGAAAGAAAGGTTGTATTGAGGATTTATCCCATTCTGGGTAAATTCTTGTGTCTGTCTCTTATGGTTCCCATTTTTCTCTTCATTGTCATCTATGTTTCTCTCTTGTGTGATTTTCGAGACCGAGGTTGATAATTTTCATTTTCGGCTTCCCCACTCTCTAGTTTCTCTTGATTGTAACTCTATTTTGTACTATATTATTTTTTAATAGAATCAGTCTTAGTTAAAAAAATATACAATAAATTATTATAAATTTAATGAATGATAACAAGTAAAATATTTATATACTTTTTTTTTCTTTTTTCAAAATGTTTTCTAAAAGTTGGGTATACCATAACATTTTTAATGCCATTGTAATTTGTGTAGAGATTGTTATTAATGAGAGTTTACTAAACAAGATGATATTCTAGAAGGAAAAATTTTAGATAGACTTGAATGAAATGATAATAATACAAATTTTTAATGTTGGATATGTGAATGACTAGGGAATATTCAAGGTTCTTGACCCAACTCACTCAAAGAGGAAAAAAAACACAAACCAAAAATGTACTTGGATGATGAATATGATTAGAATGTTGAAAATAAACAAACAAATAATTTAGAGATAGACAATGAAGGTTGTTCAAAAGAACAAAAATAAAAAATGTACTTGGATGATGAAAATGATTAGAATGTTGAAAATAAACAAATAAATAATCTCACGAGTTTATTTATCATTTCACTTATACTAGTACAAATATAATCTATTTATATTCATCGCAAATACTCAACCAAAAAACACAACATAAACATGTTTCACTAATCATAATGAAACTCAATGTCATAGGGGAATTCTCTTGTTAAAGAAGAGAAATGAATTCTAACACTCACTATACACATTGTTAATCTTATTTGGAATAAGAAAAATGGTTTTTATGGATAAATTGGACATACATCTCATTAGAGTTTCCCTGAATCCTTGATTATAGAGTTTCAATGCAATTTGAATTTCGTATTGAAAAGACACAATAAAATTTCCCTTTATTCACCACTGATATTCTTACATCCAAATAAGTAAATATCATCTTATCATAACTAATCGAAATTGAATTTTTGGTTGAATCTATTTTGAACTATTTAAGCCAAAGTTTGGTCTCAGTATACCTGTGTAATTATTACATATCCAGAAAATGTAAGATGACTTTAAGTTTGGCATCTTGATTAGTAGCTATTATTATATATTGATGACTTTAATCCAACAATAATATATACAAAAGTTAGTAACAAAAAGATTTATGTTAAATCCTAGAAGGTTATATTATATTGAATTATTATACTGGGTTTTTCAATTTTATTAGGATTTTTATAATATTAAAGTATTTTATTATTGAAGTTGAAATTTTTGAAAATATATGAGAAGAAATATGAGTAGGGAGGATTAAAAAGTTTGAAACACAATATTGAAAGAGATGTCAGAAAGACCAAAACATATATCAAATAATGATTAATGTAATTAATATAAGTTTATGAGTATATATGAAATATATTAATTAATGTAGTTGTGATATTTTTTAATATATGATAAAATATATAATATATAAAATAAGTATTTTAATTTTTATTATGAAGAATCCCATTCACATTTTCTTATTTATCAAAAATATATGTAGCTAGAGTGGGCTTGTTCAAACATCAATAGTCATTTTGAGTGGAGAACTATTCTACCTCTCCATTGTCTGCATGATCTGGCAACTAAATGCATTTTGTATATCCAGTCTCTAACCTAAATCTGAGAGACTCCTGAAACACACATGATAGTTCCAGAAGCAGTGTTTAATTAGCAATGCACGTGAAGATGACCTCGAATATTGTTGAATAAATCTGTGTGCATGGTTTGGGTAAAACAAGATTCATAGTATGGTTCATTTCAGGAGGTTTTGATCCATTGCAACTTGTTTTCATTGAGTATATTCACGATCCTTTAAACTATTTTATAGTTTATTTTGGAATGAGGTGAAATGATTTTTTATTACATTGTTTCGGTGAAATGATTTTTTTGTTGGTTTGATTTACTAGAAATTTGAACTTGAGTTTCAAGATTTACATTATAGTTCATAACTAACTATAGCATAGCATAAATTTGGTTTTCAGTTTACAAACTAATTTGTAATTATGAGAAATTCCATCACTTTTACAAAAATAATTAGACAAATAAATTAACAAAAAAAATAGCTAATTAAATTGTTTAGTGATCCCACACAAGCTAGTGAATAGAAAATTAATAAATTAGTGGTAATATAGCAGCTCAAAGGAAATAAATCTCAAACATTCAAGATGCTTTCCAGAGTGACCAAGAAACACATTTATCTAGGCACTAAGGAGTCATCCAATAACCTATGGAAAATCCTATCAATGACTGAGGTAAAATTGAGCAGTGTGTACTTTGTACACTCCCTCGAAGGGTGTATTGTTTTGATATTTTTATATGTGGTTTGTGTTTTCCAAACAACTTTTCATACATTGGACAATGACAACAGAATTAAGGGTAAAGCTCGGAAATATGCCTCGGGTACCGCCAGGAGGCATGGGGATTCCATTGAGAATAATTGAGAATCGCTGGAGTATTTGAAGTCATGGGGTGATCCTTAGAATCCAGATGTGTTGTATGATATTAGTATACTGTGTATACAAATTAAAAAAAAAAAAAAAAACTACATTGGGGATAAATTGTATTAGTTATTAGATTTGAAGCTATTTATGGTTGTTGTGTTTTTTGTGGGGAGGATCTTTCGATGGCTTGCTGGAAATCTAACTCTAGGATGATCCCTAATCCCTAATTTTTTCAAAAAAAAAAAATAATGGTTGAAATTTCTACACATCTTTTTGAGCTGGCACCAAACCTATGTATCAAATCAGACCTGGAAACCTATGTATTGAACCCCTACAAACCTACAAAAATCAATTTATTAAAAATTATTAACATTAAAAAAACAATAAAAAAAATAATAATAAAATATAAAAATAAACAAATATACAATAATAAACAACCCAAACCTGAATGGAAAATTGAAGAAGGGGAGCATGGGCTTTCTGAGAAAGTGTTCAAATTCTATTCAGAACATTGTATATGTAGTTTGGTATAAAGTTATTTTCGGGGAGCTTGAAGAACATGTGTTTCAAATATATAGAATATTAAATGAAATGTAAGTAAATAAGAATTAAAAGCATGGTAACATAAATATCAATAGCCAATGACCCAACACAATAAAACCAATACGTTGTTACAAAGATGGTTGCCATGTGTCCAAAAATTGGCATACAAAACCATTGCATACCACTCACTTAATGAAATCCAAACGATTGCATACGTTGTTACAAAGATGGTTGCCATGTGTCCAAAAATTGGCATACAAAACCATTGGATACCACTCACTTAATTGAATCCAAACGATTGCATACCACTCAAAGAAATGAATCCAACTTTCAATGCATATTGTTTATGTTTTTTTTTTTAAATTTATTTTTGAGCAATTAATCATTGTTGTTTCAAAAATGGTTGCCATGTGGCCATACCTATTGATTTATTTTTATTTTATCAATGTGGCCATGTGGCCATGTGATTATTAATAGTGTTCATACAAACATAACGACTAATGGAATTTGGCACATGAAAACCCAACTCTTCCCATATCACCATTTAAAATTGTAAATTACACAATGCACACATCTCAACACACACAACCACGTTTCAATACAATTTTTTTATTTTTTATTTTCTTTTCCCTTAATCCTCATACATGGTTGCATTATCCCTAATAATTATATGTGGTGATAAAGGGTAGGCGTAGTAAATTTTTAATCATAATTCAGTAAAAAAAATTAATTTAAACATGGTTTAAACACCTTATTTAGATATGCAAGGAAGTTATCACTTGCTATTTTATTCGTTGATGCCTGGAAATGACGAGAATATACTGGCATCTTTCAATTTAGACCATTAGATCAATATGATTAATTATAAAAATCATTAAAGTAGAAAATTCCAACAGGGGGACACCTATCAGAGTAATTATATATTTGTAATATTAAATTTATTTAAATGTTTAGTTAATAACAAGTTTTATCAACCCTTTCAAAAATCAATTTTGTAATCGTAAACAGAAATCAATTTTATAACTGACGAAAAATATGGCAGCTATGAGACCAATCAAGGTGTGATTTTATTTCATGTGGTCCACTTACCCAATTGGGTAGCACACTATCATGATGCTAGACCCTTGCTTCTGTGTCACCTGCAACATTAGATTTTAGTACCAACAATGGTGGGTGGGTTGTAAAATTAAGCTATGATATTTTTTGACTTATTACTTAGGAAATTCAAGTTACTGTAGCTTTTTATATTTTGGAAGAGTAATAGTTCACCAAATGAATTTTAACTATAAAGGAAAATAGTATATTTGGGTTTTGTTTCCATATAATGCATAGACAGATTAAACTATCTATAATGTTTTGAGCAATTTATTGTGTATCAGTCACATATTGAGTACCAACTTCCAAGTTGAAGTTTTGTGCAAACAATTAACCTTCAATGATTGAAAAATGTTTGGAAGAGTATCTTTTAGTGTGATTGCAATTATATAAAAATATTTTAAGGACAATATTGGCAATTTTATATTTCTTGTTTAGAGAGAACCAAGGTTGTGTCATGACTTCAAATATGTCTTTACTTGCCCTTTCTTCTTTTATTTTTTGTTTGAGTTCATCTTGATGAGCTTTTTTTGGGTTCCTATTCTTAATGCATTTCTACTTTTGTTAAGATATTCTTCATTGTTTTCAGACATTTAGGTCGAACAAAAAAAAAATAATGATCCCATATATAAGAATAGTTCATATAAATTTACAAGTTCAATCCCTATCAAAATGGCTTATAAAATCATGCTTGAATACATCAAATAATTTTAATATCATTTCTCACATTGATCTTATATACACAAAAAACACATACTACCATGACTTTTGAATTTTATGTGTATAGCTTACAGCTTGCTCATATCCTACACTCAATAAACAATGTTTCTCAACACCTATACTTTAAAGTAGTGCTCTCAAACCTGTCCTAGGAGAGGTCGACCTTTTTGTGAAATACGAATAACACTCTCAATGAAAAAACATATCATTTCTCATATCATATGGTTCTTTCTTCCCTTGAACTTTTCAAACTCAAATTAAAGAGTGGATATCATTTACAAACAAATTCATAAAACAATGACCACAAACTTACATATCATTTTTATTTCCAAACACAACTATAATGATTTACAATAATATATATTCATAACGTTGTTTTCAACAATGATTGCAACCTATAAAACATGACATTGTATTCCTCTTATTTATAATAGTCTTTGCCTCATTTCGTTCTTCTTAGATTAAAACAAAACCTTCAACAACATCATAAATAAGGAAATCAAAATACCAAAATAAATTGCTATAAATACTGAGAGTGGGGGCGGAGGGGGAATGAGTATTTCATTCCAAATTCATACTTACTGAGTCTATGAATTCATTTCAAAATTATCTTGAACCATTATATAATTAACAAAACATTGTGTTATAGATGATAGATTATTCAATAAATCACAAGCAACATTAATTATAAAAGCATGCAAACCATAAAATACATCAACACATCAATCACATATGGACACTAGATTTTAGGTGGGAACCAAATGTGGGAGAAAACCATCATTGTTGTCGTTATTTCTTCTTATTTTATTATAAATAAATTCTTCTTACATTTTTTACTGGCACAAACTCTTGCCAACATGTAGAATCCTACTTGTAGGAGGCTACAACCTCCAAAAGTTCTCCAACTCCTAATGGAAGGGAGATCCTACTCCCTGATTAAGTTTACCAGCTCCTACTCCTTCGCTGAAGGCAACAACCCTCAATGTTGTCTCCATGGACCATGTGTCAAAATTTTCATACTAGATCCACCTCCTTGAAACAATCATAAAAATTTGTAGGCTACCACTTACTTTTAACCATATACCAATATACCAAATTTTGAATCACTTAATAACTGAATGAAAGAATACCAATCACTAAATCACTAAATCACTGAATAGCTCAATACCAATTACTGAATTACTGAATCGTTGAATAACTGAATAACTGAATAAAAATCAATGAATAAAACCAATATGTTAATGTAAACCCTCTCAACAACACTATCAATTACCAAGTCAACCAAGTCATAACACTGTCAATTCAACATTATCAAGTACCAAGTCTAATAAACTCTTATGCTCACTAATCCCTAATTGACCAACACTATCAAATGGCAAGATCATCAACCATCCATCACATTAACTGTATCAAGGAAGTATGCCATTATCCCTATAAAATATCATATGCCAAACCAATTTAAATACTCATGAAGAGATAATATAAATAGGAACAAATATTTTCATAACCAAGAAACCCCAACTTATCCATACTCTTCATCAAAACCCATTGCTTATTATTACTGTCAATACTAATCCAAATACCAACCAAGTCACAACCTTGTCAAATATCATCCACAAAATCTCAGCTACTAGGTTACAAATTTTCCATCATAATGTCCACAACCAAACCAATAAAAAAGTTTTCAATTCACATCTCAATATATGACATCACTATCAACCAAAAATCTCATGAAATTCCACCTTTTAAATGACATCACCAACATATACATAAAGTATCTATTCATATGAGAAAAGTTAATCAACAACATATATGATACTTATTTCATGGTGGCTCATCAAGCAACAAATCATCTCAACCCCAAAATCCTTAATAAAAGCACAATAATATTTGGCCTTATGAAGCTTTTCTCTATAACCAAATAATCAAATGTTAATCCAACTAATAAAATCAGTAGTCATATAAGGGTTTTCAGTGTAATGCATATGAACAAGGAATCAATGCCAAGCCAAAATTGACACTCCCAATCTTCCTTCAGAATTATCTAAGCAATCATATTATCGTTTCATTGATCACATATATCTGCATTAAATTCTCAACATTAAATAAACAAGGGATGATAAAAGGTGTCACTGTCACCGTGCTATAGGAAGGTTAAGAGAATATTCAGAAGACTGATTTCTGCATAATGTCAAGACAATGATCTCTACATACTTCTTCAACTTCTTCACTAGCCACATAAGTAGATCATTTTTGTAAAACCATAATCGCCACCAAGAGATGATCAATTTTGAAAAAAAAAGATCTTTGATCTATGCAATGCATCTATTATCGCTTTGTGACCATCATTAAAGACATATAATCTCATTTTCAAGGTTAAATGGATTATTGCAAACAACTATGACGGTCATAATTAAAGTAGAAAAACACTTTCCCAACTATAAGCATTTAAGCACTTCATTTGAGCACACGAGTCTCTATCGATTTCGTCATTCTATGTAAACACAAATTATATTACCAATCCAAGAGTTAAACAATAGGTTTCATATACCCATATAGAATAATGATCTTTGTTACAAAGTATACCATTAACTTCATTACATCTTCAAAACCCTTCATTACAAAATGAACTCTAAATGTTGCAACATGAAGTGATTTCTATACGCAGAAAATACTATCAAATAATATCATAACACATGTATATTTCTAGAGCAATATCATTTAATAATGTAAATCACTTAATCAATTCTTTTTTCACAAAGAGATCATAAACTGCTACGAAAACCCATTTCAAGTTAATTAGATCAGTGAATAAAATGAAAGCTTTGTTCATAGTCTTCCAGTCTAGATCTCTACCATACATACTACCCAATACGAGACACATTGACCCATATTATTAATGACAATACACAATATTATAATATATGTCCTGAGAAAGAAAGTCAATCATTAGTAGACAAGCATATATGCATATCTTCCATAATGATCTCTACATTATCCTTGATCCATGTAGCCAATAAGCATAAAAATTAACAAACAAGTAGATTAATCATCATATTGTCATATCTCTAAGTTATAAATCTCCTCTATTTGCCCTTGTATGCTCTTTCTCAAAGACAAATCACAGAAAGAGATCATCAGGGAAACTTTTAAGAATGATTTTTTTTTCTTAAAGTTGAGAAACTGTAGTGAATCTTACTAGTCCCTAATATGAAAACAATAAAATATTTGGCGATACTTTTGTAAAAATTCCTAATTATTTTATATAGTCATTATAAAATATTGGTGATTCTTAGGATAAAATAATTTGATAGTGTAAATTTTGGGCTAATTCATTTTACAAAAAAATGGAAATTAGCAAATCATTTTTTTGTAAAATATATGAAAAATTAGCCCACCTGTGAATATTAGCCCCTAAAAGTTTCTTTGGAGATCATCGATTGCACACCAAATGGATTTCATTCACTTCTCTTTTATAGCCTCTCGATATTCTCAATACTATAAGAATCTACCTTAGTTTTAATTTACTAACTGGTTGACCAAATCAATCCCATCCATGCGCACAATTCCATGGGAAAAAAACTTGGTTTTTCTCGTGGTATTTATTTTTTCTCACCTACAGGCATGGCCACATAGACAATGAGAAGAAGTTTAATTTGTAGCCACTGTTTTAACATGAATTTCGTGTGGCTAAAGGCTTTTAGTTGCCTTGTTGAGCCTTCCTCCATGCAGCTAGGGCTTAATGTAGGAAAACACATCCTTTACTCAATCCAGAACTTTCCAAGCTTCTTCTTCATGCTCTTCAACATTTGTTCAAGATTTTGTAATATTTGTATGATCACCTTGGAAGCCTATACAAATTCTTTCACTTAAACATAAGTGATGCACACCCTAAAAGCCTCTGTAACTTCCTACACTCAAACATCAATCATGCATTTGGCACTTCACTCCTGCACTATAACTATTAACCATAATGTTGACATGCAAATGTAAACAAGAAATCCATAAAATCCATGGAGACATGCAAAGTGTGATGAGTTTGACATCAAGGACAACTCATGAGTCATAATTCCAACAATATCCCCCTTTGGAATTGATGGAAACCTCCTTCAAAACACCAAGTCCTCACTCCTATTTTGACATCAAGGGAAAAGCGCAAAACCAAAATGAGAAAAGTACTTTCTTTGAGTTTCTAAACATTATAAGTCTAATATTTTAAAATTAAACAAAGAGCTTGACTGGAAATGATCCCCCTAAGCATATAGTGATATGAAATAAAAGTACAAGGCTTTTTGTAGAAAATACATCGCTGTTCATACATGACTGATATCTACTTCCTCTTCATTGAATGTAGGACCAGGTTTACATCAACAAAATTTTGACATCCAATCACCTATTGTTGACTAAATAATGGAATAATGATGATACATATGTAGGATGACATCCATCTACAAATGGTACTATAATACATCAACATAGTGGGGATTTGAACCATCATTAGAAACTAACCAATATCATGACATAGTGCAAATCCTTGGAAGCATATGATATCTTCATAACCATGTAGTATAACAACAACATATGTCAACCAATAACAAGAGAGATAGAAACAAGAATAAAAAATGCAAGAATACTGATAAAAAATAATAATGAACTCATTATAGATCAACATCATCTTTGCCATAGTGACAATAGTATTTATCTTCCTATAGAAAACATTGTATTGAAGAACTAATATAAGAATACTGATCACAACAGTAATAACCATAGATATTATCAGATAGAAAGTGCTCATGTGAATCATAATGAACCAATGGAAGCATAGGAGATACTCCCC
This sequence comes from Pinus albicaulis, assembly GCA_034641835.2. NCBI lineage: Eukaryota > Viridiplantae > Streptophyta > Pinopsida > Pinales > Pinaceae > Pinus > Pinus albicaulis. Next base: position 1,216,852,847 of record CM076572.1, on the reverse strand, counting down.
TTGAACCTATGTTGGTCCTTCAATACTATAGACACATAGTTTACATCATAGATCAACACACCCAAATATCAAATAGGCATTATAAACAAGATGCAATGAAGTAATACCAAAAGAATAATGCCAACAATGAGTTGTTTTAGCATGTCATATCTTATCATGTACATCATAGATGCAACATTAGTAGCATAAATCATGATCAAAAGAACAACATATGAAATCATCATCAATGAAAGCCTCCCCCTAAGATCACGCACAACAAATCCTATGGACCTAATTGCTCGATATGCACTTTTGCACTCCTTTCAGAAAAATTATCATATATAACAGACTAGAATGGGCACTATTTTTTCTTTATTATGAATATGAAGAATAGGAGCTAGACCTCTTATTTATGCCTAGATTCTTGTTTAGTACATATAATTTATCTTCATTTATGAATCCTTTTGCTATAAATTCTCCTGTGTCTTATTTTATAATATTGCATTCAGTTGATGTAAATATAATTGCATGCCCTTTATCAGCTATTTGGACTACACTTATAATGTTCTGCTTTAACCCTTCAACCAATAATACATTAGCTTCTTCTCTATTATTAACATCAAGATCAACACTATCCATTCCTAATATCTTTGGAGGTGTATTATTTCCAAGAATAACCTTACTGTTGAGTCCCAATTTTGATCAATTTTGATAGCCTTCTAAGACCTTGGTTCCCCCTTTCTGAACTCTCTTTGACCCCTAATTACTCTTATTTCATTATGTTACCTAATTTTTGGAGAAAAGGGTTCTATGTGCTTAAGGTATGCAAATTATTTTAAAAAGTGTCATTTTATCTTGTTCTTAAGTATTCCTTGAAGCTAATTGTTTCCTAATGAAATTATCAAGTTGAATGATCAAAGTCTTATTCAGATTAGTCATGAGTTGAAGTAGCTCTACATTTTCCTGTAGATAGCCCGCGGTCGCCTATTTCTTGCAGAAACTTTCTGATTTCTTGTAAATGTGGATTTCCTGTAATCGCCTAGATTTCCTGTAGCAAAATCAACGGTTGGATATGTTCCACTTAGTCACATGAAGAACTAGAACATGGGTTTTATGAGGAAATCCACATACATGGACATTTCCCTATTCACTACTTTGAATTCATCATGGAAACCACCCAGATCTTCAATATTCTTCTCGTTGGCCACATTGGGAAAAGCTCCAACAATGTAACGAAATTAGTATGATCAATGCTTTCAGTCATGGATCAAAATCAGTAGAGATATTTTTTTCATTTTGTTCCAGTATTGATAGTAAATAGTTATGTCATAGTAGTTATGCTAAATCAGGTAGAGCATATGCCTTTAAACTTGTATAAATTCCATCATGTTTCATTTGCGAGGGGGTTGGCTGATCGGATATATCAATTTTGTATATGACTATAACACTTTTTAGATTAATACAAAATTATATGTTTTGTCCATTTTATTGAGTAAACCCTTATATCATTGAAGGGGTTTTGAGTAAGGGAGGGCCCCCTTTGCCCACAACTCCATTAGTTACACGAGTGTGTTATTTTGATTATTTTTATGCAGTGATAAAATTGTTGGCACAACTAGTGTTTCTCTTTTCTGAGTTTTAGCAACACATTTGAAATGCTTGGATGATGAATTTTATTTGGCAAATGTGTTTGGAATCATTTAATCAGGTTTTAGCTTTTAAATGTTGAATTAATTTTCTTATGGCTATGTGCTTGGTCTTTTATATTTTCTGATCAACATCAGCAATATCAAGATCTATAGAGGGATGATTGAATTCAGTCCATAGCATTTGCTGCCAAGTGTTGATGCAGAAAAGAGGCACTAGAACTGTGTATGTGTGACTGAATTAATTAAGAAGCACTTAAGGTATTAGACTGCATATATTTTGCGCAACATCTCATAAGCTTACCTACCCATGGTTGATAATTTATTTTGTCAAGTTATAATTCTATAATTTAACTCAACATCCACTATTGCAGGAAAGCGGGAATAAGACAGTAGAAGACCACCAAGGGCAGGAGGGGCCTAGTTTGCCGCAGTCCTCCCAAGGACAACATGAGGGGGAAGGAACTCCGAAGAAAAATAAGTCTCGGAAATAATTGGAAGAAATCATCACTGAACTTACTGTGTTAGAGCGGGCTCTACGAAAGGAAAATGAGACCTCGAGGGAAAATAACCTACAAATGAAAAAAGAGAACAATGAGTGGTATCAGAAGGAAGCCCAGATTATGAAGAAGAAATAGGCCCAAATTGATCACCTGAAGAAAAAGAATGAATCATATATGAGCTAGGTTCAGGTAGAATCCAGCAGGGCCCAATTAGACCACTTGGCTGCAATAGTTGCAACACAGGGCAAGGAATGATTTTTCTTCTGAGGGTTCAACATTTTTTCTTGCATAAGGGACATGCAAGAAGCTAGGTGTGGGGGAGATGTTCAGTCCCAATTCTTCTAAATTTTGATAGCCTTCTAAGACCTTTCTTCCCCCTTTTTGAACTCTCTTTGACCCCTAATTACTCTTATTTCGTTATATTACCTAAGTTTTGGCCAAAAGGGTGCTATGTGCTTAAGGTATGCAAATTATCTTAAAAAGTGTCATTTTATCTTGTTCTTAAGTATTCTTTGAAGATAATTGCTTCCTAATTGAATTATCAAGTTGATTGATCGAAGTCTTATGCACATTAGTCATGAGTTGAAGCAGCTCTGCATTTTTCTGTAGACAGCCCGTAGTTATCGATTTCCTGCAGACACTCCACGATTTCCTGTAGATGTGGATTTCCTATAGCACGCCATATTTCCTCAGGAAGAATCATTGGTTGGATATGTTCCACTTAGTCTCAAGACGAATGGGAACATGGGTTTTATGAGGAAATCCACCTACATGGATGTTGTCCTATTGGCTGCTTCCAATTTGTCATGGAAACCATCCAGATCTTAAATCTTCTTCTCATTGGCCGCATTGGGAAAAGCTCCAGAAAGGTAACACAATTAGTTTGATCCATTCTTTCAGTCATGGATTAGTCTCAGTAGATCTATTTTTGTCATTATGTTCCAGTATTGATAGTAAATAGTTATGGCATAGTAGTTTTCCTAATTCAGGTAGAGCATATGCCTTTGAACTTGTAGAAATTCCATCATGTTTCATTTACGAGGGGCTTGGCTGATCAGATATATCAGATTTGTATATTATTGTAATACTTTTCAGATTAATATAAAATTATATTTTTTGTCCATTTTACTGAGTAAACACTTTTATCATTGAAGGGGTTGTGAGTAAGGGAGGTCCCCCTTTGCCCACAACTCCATTAGTTACAGTAGTGTGTTCTTTTGATTATTTTATGCAATGATAAAATTATTGGCACAACTAGTGTTTCTCTTTTCCGAGTTTTAGCAGCACATGTGAAATGATTCAGTGATGAAGTTTATTTGAAAAATGTGCTTGGAATCATTTAATCAGGTTTTAGCTTTTAAATGTTGAATTGATTTTCTTATGGCTGCGTGCTTGGTCTTTTATCTTTTCTGATCAACATCATAAATATCGAGAGTTGTAGAGGGATGATTGAATTCACTCCATAGCCTTTTCTACCAAGTGTTGATGCATAAAAGATAAATTGGAACTGTGTATGTGTGATTGATTTAATTAAGAAGCACTTAAGGTATTAGCCTGCATATATTTTTCACAGCATCTCATAAGCTTACCTACCCTTGGTTGATAATTTATGTCGTCAAATTATAAGTTTATAATTTAACTCAACACTTACCACTCTTTTTTTCTTGAGAGATATAATTTTCCTCTTATTTCTAGACATGTTATGCAAGCGTCAAATATATATGTAACATCCATATTCTTATTCAAATGAACACAGAGCAAGGCCACACCTTACTTGTTCCTCTTTATTTTGCTTAATATGAGTAGTGTTCGAGGATCCATCGTTTTTAAGTATTTTGATAAAAGCATTCTTTTCTCGTTGCTTACTTTGCATGGAGTCTACTTGTTGTCTGTATGAATTCATTGTCTTGTTCCTACATTATTTTGCTACATGTCCAAACTTGTTACATGTAAAACACATTACATAACCAGAGAAAGGATCAAGTGAATATTTCTTCTTCATATTTATCTTTTTCAAATCAATAGCTTTGTGACCAAAGATATTGCATGTAAAAAAATACCCATTAAAGAAGCTTGAGTACCTAGAAACCAATGATCTTCCTGTGAAGATACCATTTGTATGAGGTATGAACATTCTTCTTCTGCAATTGGCTGCAATGTGTCCATAGTTATGATAGATAAAACATTCAAAGTCATTAACCAAAGGAGAGAATCGATTGTTGTTTATATTATTGGGAGCAAATGATTTCCTTTGAAAATTCACTTTCCTTGGTTGCTATTTTGGTTGAATTCTTAATTCTTTACCAGGATTTTTAGAGTTTTCTTTGTTATCCTAAAAATTTCTTGCATAGACTTGTGAGCTAGATTCTCCTTGAACATAGTCATGAAAACTAAGTCTTGATTTGATGGACAAGGATATTTGATTGTTAAGAATATGGTCCAATATTTTTGTACTATCATTGAATTTAAAGTGTTCATTATTTTCTATTAATTTACCTTTTAGGATGCTTAGCTTAGCCTCCAGTTGTTGACACTGATCTTCCTTTTCAATATATTGTTTCCTCATTCCTTCTTCAATCTTTCTTCCTTCTTCTAGTTGTGTTCTTAATTCATAATTTTTTTTCTTAAGCCCATCCTCTTGTTCTTCAAATACCTCATGTAGCTTCTCATTTCATTTGTTTGTTTTTTCAAGGTATGATCTTAGATAGACGATCTCAAATTCAATTCCTCCACAATATTGTTTCCTTTCTTTGAGTTGTTCTGCTACTTATTCATCATGTCCCCTGTTTTCATATTCCTACAACTTATTCTCAAGACTGTTAATATTTTTCAAAGAACAAGCATGTTTTATTCTAAGTTTTAGTACTTCCTCTAACATATCTTCTTCTAAATCAATAAATCCATCGAATATAAAAAAGTTTGTTTCCTGATCACTCTCATCTTTTGACAAACCATAACTTCCTCTAGATTCATTTAGCGTCTGAGAAACTAGATTAACTTTCAGTTTACTTGATGAGAAAACTTACTTTACTTGTTTTCTTTCTCCTTCATGGATGACCTACATATTATCCCATACCTCCTTTGCATTTTCATAATGCATAATTTTCTCTTATACTGAATCAAGTATGGTACAAAAGATTGTATTTAATGCTTGGCTATTATTTTCGAAGTTCTTGTCCCGATGGTGGAATTTTGGTATATCCATTACAGATTAAATTCCAAACATCAGATCTGAGGAACATTATCTTCATAATTTCTTTCCAATCCTGGTAATTAGTATCATCAACTACAAACATACCCTTATTGTCCATACTTTTTGACTTGGATTGTTCTGCTACTGATTGTCCTTGATATATGAATGCAAATATTACAACGAATTTGGATACATCATTGTCACTACTTTCCTGACTTGACCTCTTCCTTCGTGCTTCTTTCTTCTTGTGCTTCCTTCCCATTGTCCCTAAACTACTTTCAAGCGGTTAAGATTTATTAGAGAGACCTACTCTGATTCTAATTATTAGAAATACTAGTGGGGAGGGGGAATCATTATTTAATTCCTAAATCAAACTTAACTTAGTTTATGCATTCATTTCAATGTTATCTTGAACCATTATATCATTAGCATAATAATATGTTGTATATGAGGGCTTATTCAATCAACCATGAGAAACATTAAGTATAAAAGCATATAAATAATCTAGGTGGATATTGGTGGCCACCCACCTATTCCACATGGGACCACACCATTGTTTCTTTCAGTTTTTCAATTTCCTTAATTGTAGCACAATTTACTATTTTTAGTAGTTTTTTGGGTCATGAACTTCCAGAGCTATTTTGAGGTCCTAAACGATGTTTTTTGGGAAAACTGGGAGATCATATGCCAAAGTATTGTGCATGCCAAATGGAGATCATATGCCAAAGTTACGTCCCCAGGAAGTTGATGTACCAATTTACCCAAATGGGGCCCACAGTTTTGGCGCTTCATCTGCTAGGGTTAGTTTTTTGGATGTTTATGGTTTTCCATTGTTTCTCAATAATAAATCGGCCCTCAAGCCTCATTGTACCACAGTTCAGAGGCCTATAGCCACCACATCTCTTCTTAGAGACAAGCTACCAGTGCCCTAGCTAGTTTATTTCCATTCTGTCTGTGAACAAATTTCAGTTCTTTGATATTAATGAAATGAAATGTTATTTCCGCTACATCCTTTTATTCTATATGTGTATTCTATTGTGTTCCTGCATAAATTCAAATAAAAAAACCATAAAACACATCAACACATAAATCACACATGGACATCGGATCTTAGGTGGAAGCCCAATGTGGGATAAAACCACTTCAACTGTCATTTTTTCTTCTTATTTTATTATAAATAAAGTATTCTTACATTTTTTACTAAAAAAAACTCTTTGTAGTATGTATGCTCCTACCTGCAGGAGGTTATAACCTCTACAAGTTCACTGGATCATACTAGAAGGGAGCTCTTACTCCTTAATAAATGTTACCGACTCCTACCACAAGGAAGATCCTACTCTCTCACTAAAAAATAGAACCCTCAGAACCTCACCATGTTTCATAATTTTCATACTGGATCCACTTGTATCAAAAAATCATAAAAAATTGTAGGCCACCACCCACACTTACCATATACCAAGATACCAAATGTTGAATCATTGAATCACTGAATACCAGTTATTGAATCACTAAATAACTGAATAGTTGAATAAAAATCCCTAAATCAAACCAATATACAAATGAAAACCCTCTTAACAACATTATCAATTACCAAGTCAACCAATCCATACCACTGCGTGCTAATGATTGAGGAGCTGGAGCACCAGGCTGCGAATACAGATAATAGGGAGGTTGGGTAACATTGTGGTAAATAGGTTGGGAAAAAGGAGGAGGCATGCCGTATCCTAGATACATGCTACTGGGAGGGGGAAATGTGCTGGAGGTGCTAGCGCCTCCTTGAGGGAAATCATAGCCCATGGGAGGCTGAGCATATGGATGAGAAGCGTATGGATGAGGAAGAGCTCCAACGATGTCCAGTTTCGCAGGCGTGGGATGCCCCTGGTGTGTTGGTACCACCGGGTCTAGGGAGATTAGGTAGACTTCCGTATAAACATAACTAGACCGAGCGTAGATCAAGTCATATTTTAACGCAATCCCAGAGAGAAGCTTATTTGGTTTGAGGGAAATGCGATGTGAAATATTTTCCGATAGCAGGTGCAGGGATCTAAGGAATCAATCCATGTAGACATGGGTATTCGAAGGTAGGGGCTCGACATAGGCTCTTTCTTCTCCGCCATTCTTGGACATGATCAGATAGCGTGGGTTGAAGACGATTGATGAAAAGAAGTCAAAAGTTCGGGTGCATCAATGTCATAACAAAGGGGAAGCCGGAAATAAGACAAAAATCCCGGGCAAGAGTCAAAAAAGGTGGTATGAGAGGAGGAGGCCTAATCAACATACCACTTAGAAGGATTCGCCAGCAAGTGTACACATTGGAACAATCGACGACAGGATAGAGTCATCTGAGAATGGAGCTAGATGAACACCACATGTGGAAAAAGATCGAACATGGTTTGTGATGGATATTCTCCATGCAACACCTTCAAAACTTTGGGATGTTGGAAGGGAGCCTGGTTAGCATAGGAGGCCAACTCTGTGTCAGTAGCCATATTGGGTCATTGAAAAACCGGGTTAAATCTGGGAAGACCGAGGCTTGCCATATAGGGGAGCAAGGGAGCAGACCCAAGATAGTCTCCGTTGTGGTCCCACTAGTAGTATTCCCGCATTAGGGCCGTGCCAGCACTAACGTTGGGTCCTAAAAAAAAACATGGTGAAGGTGATAGGGGGAGAACTGTGATCTCGAACCAAAAGGGGAATCCAATGAACTAGAAGAGGAGTCGAATGCGGACTCCGTGAGGGAGGACTAACTCGAATCCTACGCGAAGGAGTAAGTCTTCTTAATGGAAACTCGAGGATGAAGGCCAAGAAGTCTCCGAGATAAAACTGAACTGGGGGCCACAATGATGAAATCACAAATATGGCACAAAGGGAAGAGAGACCAATAAGGGCAAGGAGGTGCAGTAATCAAATGATTACAATGTCAAAACAAGGGCAAAGAGGTGCAGGATTAATTGATTACAATGTTAAAGTATTTTCCCTCAGCGTGTTAACGTGTGCTGCTTCTTCACTGCAAAAGGTGTGTGTGTTAAGTGTGTAAATTTTAATTTTTAAACCCAAATGTTTGTAGAGAAAAAGAAAAAAATGTGTTGTATAAACTGTAGAAATAAACTCAACAGCAGATAACGTATGATATGAAAACTCAAATAACAAAAAATAAACATCTAATTATGCATCAATCTAAACCCAACTAGGCGTGCCCTCTTAACAACTAAGTCTGCAGGTGGGAAAAAATCTAGTCAAAACACACCAAAATATCCAATAGATATATAAATTTGGGAGGGAAAATGATCTAAAAGGTCGGATCTCGCCGGAAATAGGTGCAAAAAAACAACAACAAATCGAGGGAAAATTGTTGTAAATGAGGTGGCGAAAGGCTACAACCCTTGAGGGAAACAGTAGGGAACCGTAGAGGAAGACCCAAAAAAATTGGAGAAGAGGTGTTTTGGATGGATGAATAACCAATATGGAAGTGGATATCAAGGTAAGGGATCATATCTAAAAAATGGCTGAACACATTGAAATTTCAAACTGACCCGCAATGTTTCCCTAAAACTCCTCCTAGAAAGGTGGAGGGTATCAAGCCCTAGGGGGCTAGGTGTCCCACTTTGATGAGTAAAACATAGCAATTACAAGTCCAAATTGGGTGGAGACAGAGGTCGCACAACCTTGAAATCAGAGCCCCAAACAAAACTAGAAAAATCTCTATAAAATTCCTCGCAAAAAGTTTAGGTCAGCAGCTTTTTGACCTCGTTTTCCCGTAGGTCGCAAGTTTAGGCCTCATGTTTTTTGCGCCCGAAGCTCTAGGTTGTGTGTCTTTTGGTCCAAAAAGTGTGACCTCAATACTTCCATCACTCTCGGGAGCAGGTTTCGTAAAAAACTTTCATCTCGCTTGCGCCGATGCCTATCACCCGCGCAATAGGTCTAAAAAAACACAAAGATCTGAAGTTAGAATTTTTAATGTTTTAGAGTTTCATAAGTTAAAAAAAATCAAGAAAAAAGAAAAAAAAGAATCAAGAGAAATCCTAGGGTTTGAAGGAGTTGGTCATAGGCAGTGGATTCGAAAAACTTTACGTAGGTCGTAATCGTAAACCCCAAAGTGGAGTCGCCGCTTGTTAGTATGAATTCTTTAATCGCAAGCGTACGAAAAAAGATCACTTTAGATTTCCGCGATAAAAATAGCCCTAACGTCAAAGATGGTCGTCAATTTCTTTATATATGCAATTAGTTGACCAAGACAAATGCCGCAAAATATAGATCTATGTAGTAAAAGACATTACAAGCAATAAAATAAAAAGCAAGAGTTGCTCCCATGCATCGAATCAGACAAGACAAGAATATTTTTAAAGAATTTTTTGTATTTTTGACACCTCGGGAAGGGAACATAGAAAGATGTTACCAATCCCCCTCAATGGGATGGGTTCTCGTAAGTCCTCAACACTTCGCATCTAAAAATCTCTCTCTCTTGATGGTGTAGAAAACCTAGACAAAAAAATGGAACTCTAAAGGAGCTCACAAGAAAATACGTAGAAAATATATGACAATGATGGAGGATCATAGTCATACCAAAAGTATAGATCCGCGAAAGTGATCTTTAGCAACAAAAGGTAGTGAGTGAATGGAAAAACCCATCTATTTATAACAAAATATTGATTTAGTCATGATATTGGTGCATACATTAAAATATTATTAACCAAATCTAGATCCAACATATATGGAATATTTTATTATATTTGTTCGAGAGAAAAGACATTCTGACTTTCCTTGGTCAAATCCCTTTATTTAGTAAATAATAAATAAATAAATGGTTTATTTATTATTTTAAGGATGTGGTAGAGTAATAATAAAATAAATAATGATTTATTCAATTATTTTTATAAATGATTTAGTTTAAATTTAATAAGGAATATTATTTAAATAAGGTTTAAAAAATTATTCCTAGAAAATAATAAGATAAATAATAATTTATCCGATTAATTTTCCCGTTTTGGGTTAAATATGACTAGGAATATTAATTAAACTCGTTGTTTAACTAATTATTCCTTGAGGAAAATCAAACAAATGTGGATTTATTCAATATTTCCTCATGGGTTTTCCTATTTTAGACCATAAACAACTTAATAAATATGGATTACTAAGTTATTTTTCATAGTGAAAGCATTTTACTTGAGGTAAAATTGGTCTTACTTGGTGTGCTTTGGTCCATCTAATAGTAATAGGTTAGATGACCAAAAAATGGTGTAACAACTTCCATGTACCAAGTCTAATAAAATCCTATGCTCATCAATCCAAATTGACCAATACTGTCAAATTCCAAGATCTTCAAAAATCCATCACATTAATTATATCATGAAAGTATTTCATTGTCCCTATCAAATTCCAATCAACTCAAATACTCATCTAGCCATCATATCAATAACAACGAATAATTTCATAACCAAGCAGTCCCAACTCATCCATACTCTTCATCAAAACCCTATTCTATTATTAGTTGTCAATACTAAGAAGTATACTCAACCAAGTCACAACCCTTGTCAAATCTCATTCAAAAAATGTCAACTATGAGGTCACAAAGAATCAAGCACAATGATCCACAATTGAGCTAATAAAAAGATTTACAATTCACATCTCAATATATAACATCACAGTGCCTAGCAGGTAATGCTCATCAAATTCCCATCTTATAAATCACATCACCATCGTGTACATAATGTCGATTCATATGAGAAAAAGTATAAGAAACATGACGATATGATGATGCGTCTTTCATTAGTGTCTCATCAAGCGACAAATCATCTCAAATCCAAACTCCTCAACAAAGGCACGATAAGATCCTCTTTCTCTATGATTTTTTTCCACTATAACCAAATAATCAATTTTTCATCCAAGTAATAGCATTAGTATCCATATAAGGGTTTTCAATTCAATGCAATGCATATGAACAAGGAATCAATGCCAAGCCAAAATTAACACTCCCAAACTCTACCTTCAGAATTATGTAGGCACTCATAATATCCTTTTCATTGATTAGTGAATCTACGCTATTAAATTATCACTTAATAAGTATAGAAAGGGTCGATCAAATTTATCACTATCATTATGGTATAGGAAGTTTAAGAGAAGTTTCACAAGAAAAATTTCTACGTACCGTTAAGACAATGATCTTTTGCATACTACTTAAACTTTCACTCAATCTACACAAGTAGATCATTTTTTAAAAACCCTAATCAGAACCAAGAGATGATCACTTTTGAAAATAATAGATATATTATCAATTCAATGAATCTATTACTACTTAGGCTTCCAATCTTTCAAGAAATATAATCTCACTATCAAGGTTAAACGGATTATTGTAAACGTCTATGATTGTCACAATTAAAGTAGAAAAAGCCTTTCCCAACTATCAACACTTCATATGAGCACATGATTCCTTGGCGATTCTATCATTTTGCACAAACCAATTATATTTACATGCTGTATACCCCTCGCAAAATAATGATCTATGTGAGCATCGTCTACCATTAACTCCACTTCATCCGTCAAGAAACTACTTAACCGCAAAATGATCTCTAAAACTTGCAAGATACAATGATTTCTATACAAAAAAAATATATTTCAAATAATCTCATAAAGACATGTATCTTTCTAGAAAAATATCATTTTAATAATGTAAAACAATGAATCAATTCTCTATGCACACCTGTGAGATAAAAAAACTACTACAAAAACCCATGTCAAGTCAATTATATCGTATAGAATAAAGTGAAATTTTTTGTTCATAGTCTTCTAAGTCTATACGTTTTCCATATCATACTTGCATCAATATCGAGACATCATCGACCCATATTGTTACTAACAATCCACAATATTATAATGTATGTCCCGAACAAGAAAATCAATCATTTGTAGACAAGCATATATGCATCTCTTCCATAAATTTGATCTCTTCATTATCATTTTTATCCCTATAGTCAATAAACAAACAATTAATAGACAAGCATATTAATCATCATATCGTCAGTATTTATGAGATTTTAATCTCCTCTACGTGTCCTTGTCTTCTCCTACTCAAAGACAAATTACAAAAAAATATTTCATCAATTGCACACCCAATGGCTTCCAGGCATTCTCTTTTCTTTTATAGCCTCATGTATTCTCATCTACTTACACATGCATTTACCTTGGCTTTTAATTTTATTAGAGAAAGTTTTGGGGTAAAAAATAGCCTAAAAAAACGTACAACCAAAATAAACTTTATAAGAAGAAATATGATTCAAGGTGATGATTTCAACCATGGGGGATGATTCACCTTTACTTTTGGAGTAAAAAGGTAAAAGATAAAATAAAAATAAAATAAAAAAAACCAGTACTTAAATCTGTATTTTCAACTTATCTCCTCATATTTTACTCAAATTCTCGAGTGGGATAACCTCGTTGGAGGTGGAATTTACCCTTTTCCAAGGAATACTCATGTTTCATACATTCGATGGACCTTTTCTATTAATGAAAAATGAGAAATACATATGAAAAAATGTGATTGCAATCATATTTTTTCATGTATTTATCATTTTCTCGTGTAGCAGTAGTCCATCAAAAGTAAGCAACATGGGTAATCCCTTTGTACAAGGAATTAAAATTGCACATCCAACGAGTGCTTCCTCTCGAAATTTCTGAGTAAAAAATTTTGCGAGATAAATTGAAAAGTATTTGAGTTGAAAAGTAGTTTTTTTTCTTTTTACCCTAAAAAAATTGATGAGGTAATTAAATCCTACTTTATTATTTTCACACTATTTAATTTTATAATATTCCTTAGGAGGATCCATTTTAGACCTCAATATTTCTTTAATGACTAACTCGGGTTTTCCAAATCAATCCCATTCACGTGGACACCCCATGAGAAAAACCTTGGTTTCACTCTCTGGTATTTATTTTTTTCTCACCTATAGGCATGGCCGCACAAACAATGAGAAGAAAGTTTGACTATATCTCGCCCTGCTAACAAGTCTTCCATGTGGCTAAAGGCTTCAAGTCACCTCCGTGATCTGAAAACTAAATTGGGGGGGGAAAATCCCTTTGCTAAAAATGAAAAGTGTTCGGGAATCGCTCGTAACTCAACGACTAGATAGGTCTCGTCTTCTCTCCGATTCTTACACACTTCATTTCTCTCAAAAACAAATTCGGTATGAGAAAGTTAGAGCTCGTTGTCCACTTTGCCAAACAAAAGTGAATTAAAACAAAAAAAGAGAGAGGGTCAAACAAAAGTAGTCAATTTTTTTGTTTTCCTCCGGCCAATGGTGTGCTCGACACAGTGTCGACTGTGGTTGGCCCGAGTTTCAGGGCACATGTCAAGTTTGTGGGTTGGTTTTAGACAAGCTAATGGGAAGAGGACACGTGGCTAGCCCAAAGGCCGCGACGTGCCCCTCCCAAAGGCCGAATCTTTGGGCGTGCAGTGGTAAGGTCGAAATTTCATATTATGAGTAGTATAGAAAAATTCAGTATTCATGTGGACGCGTGAGGTCGTGGGCTCGATCCCTAGTGACTCTCCTGACACCAGGCACACAAGTCTTACTGGTCATATAGACCATGGCAAATGGGTTCTGTGGTGAACAAACATCACATTCAACTGTATATTTAAAGTTTCATTTGGTATAAGGCAAGGAAATGGGGGCCAACAACGTGCAAACCCCATCACATATGATCCGTGGTTGTGACTCATAGTGCAGTAAAGCTTTATGCTAATGACAAAGATTAAAAACTACATTAAAAATGCTTTTACTAACCCACAAGCCATATTTAAAATGTGCTTAGATTAAGTTCGTGGTTAGCACTAAGTGCACTTAACGATGCCTTAAATCTGTAGGTTAACCATTAATTAAACTACGTTTAACCCTTGGCTGCGTAGTTTGGCAGAAAGTCCGCGATTTTGTTTGGCGAGCTCTAGAATTGAGTCGAGGTTAACTGGAGTTTCTCCGCTTTTTAGTGGATTTTTCCTAGGGAAAACTTTACTGAAGCATAAATTTTGTATAATTCTAACAAATTGGGCTAAAAAAGAGTCAATCCTAGATGATTTGGATTCCCTAAGCATGATAATGCAGGTTACAAAGGGAGAGGAGCACTTCTATAAGTGATTTGTCCACGTTGAATATTAAAGATGTTGAGGGCCACCAGGAGAGGAGGCCATGTATAGTTCACCTGAAGACCATTTGCAGAGCCATAAGAGGCTACTTATGGTTTTTTGGGTCTTCTGAATCCATTGGAGTAGGTTGGGAATCCATTGGAGCACTCTAGGTGCATGTAATCAGATAATTGACCATTAATCCAAAGAGGGCCAAGCCATTGAAGAAGGTCCATGGAGATGTAGCCCATCCAGAAGGTCGAAATTGCGTTATCAACTCGTATTATGTGTTTGATGTGTATTGTATTCTATGCAATTTACTTGTTGTTATGAGTTTTTTTAAATGCTAATTCTACTTAACAAATTGATCATAAAAGACACATAAATTTGACACAGTAAACCCTCTCATGAACTCGCTATTTGAGATGATCTTTAAGCACACTTTTATTTAACTTATGAGGAGTCTAGCACAACAATACTAGTTTTTCCATATCTCGTATCAATTTGGTATCGTGAGCACAATTCTAGCTAATTTTTAGCCTTGAGATGGTTTTCGCAAGGTATAGCTATAGAATTGAGCTATTGGTTTTGTATTTAGGTGCAAGGAGAATTTAACCGTGTGCAAGTTGCTATTTGTATTTCCCGAAGAGAAGGTCAAGATTGAGGACTCAAATTTTCCAAATCACAACAAAAAAGCTTTTATGCATTAAAATTATGATGTAGCTTCATCAAGCATTGTTTCTAATCCATCTTCCATAGAAATACCCTTTAATGAAGAGATGTTGCAGAATCATCTTCATCATGAGAGATATGGTGCAAGAGATGTTTGAAGATAGTGAAGGAGAGAATTACACTTCAAGAGAAATTGATAGCCATGTGAAGGAAGAGAAGCAAGAGCTTCTTGAAAAGATGCATGAGATGGAGACTCCTGGGCTACAAAAGCCAAGGAGGCACATGAAGGTGTTCCAAGAAGGACTTTCATTACATGTTCATTACCTCAATCTTGTGAAGTTTATGTTCATGACGAATGAAAATTTTTTATACCCACTTTGCAAGAAGATGCTCATAAGCATGCAACTAATGGAAATGGAAAACAAGAGGATGTTTAAAGCTCTAAATTCATTGAAGCCATTGTTGGTATTTTGAAGAGGGCCATGAACTCATCAAATTCAAATCCTCAAGAAGGTGAAAAAGGGTGAATTTTCAAGGTATAAATATGCCTTTAATCAAGTTGCTTTTGATTATGATAAACATGGTAAATCCTCACATAAGATTTGGAGAAAATTTACATGTTCCTTTTTTGGTTTGAATAACCATATCTATTTCAAGTGTGCTTGGAAGAATTTTTTTCATACACAAGAAAAATTTCAAAACAAAGGAGACATGCGTAGAAAGCCAAAGGTCCTATTAGATAATGCAAACCATGTAGACAAGTGTTGGAATTTGTATCCAACAAGTCATCCATGACATTTGAAGAAGGTGGAAAGAGATCTTTACAAGAATGGAAAAGAGGATTCCATAATTGATGTGGGTCAAATGATGATTCACATGATGAAGTGTAGCTAAAAGGGAGTGCCATTGAAGTGGTTTGGAAAGAGATGGTTAAATTTTCGAACTAATTAAGGCCTTGAATTTATTTTGATGATCTGATGAAAATATTAAAGCCTTATTGATGCATTTATTCGACAATTGAATGCATTTCTTTTCTCTTTTTAGTATGTTTTATATTGCATGTAAGAAAGTATGTTGAAAAAGTAGAGTTATGTTGACTCACTTAGATGAAACAAAAGATGGCAATATGTAGTTCCAATTTTCATGCGAATCGCATTTATTTTTCTCTAGAATGCATGTTGCATGTTTATGCCGAGTGAAGAAAGGTTTGAAAGCTTTTAGTATGTCGACCAAATTCGGGCCGGCAAAGAATACAAAAGGTTGAATTGGGTCTAAAATTGGTCCTTTCATCTTCTTTAAGTACCTGCATACGCAATGGGATTCTTGTACTTGTGATTGTACTTGCAGAGAGATTTGAGCATTAGTATATACATGCACGAGAGTTTGTGTGTGTGAGAAGTGGAATTTTTTGGAGTAGTTTCATTGTGCTTCGAACATGCATGAGTGATTGACTTGTGTTGATTTTTATTGCTTTGTTAACATGTATGTTGTCAACTTGATAATGTTGATCATTTGCACATGCATGAGTATCACTGTTGATCGATTTGATTTTTACATGTCATGTCTTATCGAATTGGAAGATTTTATTTAGTCTCCAGGGATGAAAGGAGATGTTTCACGACATTGTTTCCATGAGATGTGAAATTCTTGTTGTTTTGAGAGAAGAATCACTAGTTGTATGTACTGTATTTTGTTTGAAATTTTAGAGAGTCAATTGTTTGAAGACACATGTTTCTAGTCGAAACCCATCGACAAATTACACAAATTTTTTGGTTTGTACACAGATGATGTATGCAAGTGGCGATGAAGTGTTTGTAGGATGTGACATTTGTTTCTTGAAGGAGCAAAAGGAAGAGGGTCTGTCAAGTTGTGTTTTGCATGATGTGGTTTTTCAAGTTAATGGTTTTTCTTGTGACAATATGTCTTAGGATTTTGGAAGGTCCACTCTTGGGAGCGAGAGGCTCATGATTAGCCTTCATTAGTAAAATCATGGCATGTGAGCAAGATTTCAATACGGAGGATTGATGGAATCAAGAAGCGGAAAAGTGGACAAGATGAAAAAAAAGTTTACAAACTCAAAAACAAGGCACATTGTAGACCATTTTATGTGTTGATGCCAAGAAGCAAAAGAGATGGTAAATGCATTCTTCCCGTATGTGGAATTTGGAATCGTGGAGGTAAAAAAATGATCATTTTCTTTTCTTGTGATTAATGATATTGGAACTCATTGTTGTAGTTTAGTCGTATGGGCTTACCTTGGAAAAGTGGTTTCCAATGAGAAGCTAGCATCGAATGCATGCGTGTGCAAAGGAGGAACAAGATTCTCAAAGGGGAAGGCCATCACGACTCTTCCAACATAGAGGGATCACTTTGGTATAACAAGGTGTTTAATCGTCATCGACAAGTAGCCAACAAGTGTTGGATTGGGTTATATAGTGAAAGGAGGAAATTGGTTGAAGTGCCAAGCCATTTGCAAGGAAAGGCATGTCAATGAACCAAAGTGGTCTGTCATGGAGATTTTTCTATCAGAATCGATTTGATATAACTTGGAAATGAGAAGAGTATTAAAATATCATCGTGATAACCAACTTTTGTGGGTCCAAAAGCCTTTTCAAATGGAAGGAGTGATCTCAACCGAATTGGGGGAAAAAAATTCTGTGAAAAATTCAAAGTGTTCGGAATCACTCAAAAACTCAAACGAATGGATAGGTCTTGTCTTCCCGATTCCATACAGCATTCTTTGTTATTCTCAAAACAAAGTTTTCGTGGAGAAAGTTAGAGCCTGATGTCTGCTTTGGCAAACAAAGCGAATTTAAAAAAAAGGTCAAAACAGGTCAAAGGGGTCAAAATTTCGGCTTTTGCTCTCTAGCTATGCTGTGCAGTATAGCTGTAAATTGTGGTCGGCCTCGAGTTTCTCAGCACATGTCGGCTTTGTGGTTGGTTTTAGACAAGCCAATCTGAGAAGAGGACACGTGGCTGGGAGCTCGGAGGCCACTCACGTGCCCTCCCGAAAGGCCGAATTTCTGGCTATGGTAAGGTTGAAATTGCATATTATATGGTATGGAAAAAATTGTATAGAGGTGGACAAGTGGAGGTTGGGCTCGCACCGCGATGACCTCCCCACACACTCTCGCACATGTCTTAGCCGATTAGGACTTACATGGCAATGGTCTCTTAATAACCATCGCGATTCAACTTATATTTAAAGTTCTGATTTGGTATAAGGCGCGAAGGAAATGGGGGCTAGCCCCTCGTACGTCACCCCATCGCATATGGTCTATGGTCAGTGACCGTGGCAGTAAATATTATGTTAATGCATGTAGATTAAAACCACTAAACAAGCTTTATTAACTCCATAAGCCTATATTTAAAATGCGCTTAGATTATAGCATGTTTAGCGCTAAGTGCGTTTCTAGCCGTGCCTTAACTCCGCAATTAACCATTAATTAAATCTGCATTGAACTTAGCTGCGATAGTTTGGCTAGAGTCCGCCATTTTCGCGTGAGCTCGGTAAAGTTTCAGGTTAACTCGGAGTTTCTCTGAGTTTTAGTGGAGTTTTTCTAGGGAAAATCTTGACTGAGCTTCAGTGAACTTTGGCATAATCCGGATCAAATTGGCTCAGAAAGAGTCAATCCTAGTGATTTGGATGCGCGCGAGCATGATGGTGTAGGTTGCTATAGAGGGCAGAGGATCACTTTGGAGTAAGTGATTTTTCCACTTTGAAGATTAGAGATGCCGAGGGCCACCCATGAGAGTGAGGCCATGTCTATTTCACTTGAAGACCATTTACGCAGCCAAAAGAGGCTACTTAAGGGTTTTTTGGTCTTCCCCGAATCCATTGGAGTAGATTGGGAATCCATTGGAGCACTATAGGTGATGTAATCGGATAATTAACTATTAATCCAAAGAGGACCAATCCATATTTAAGCTATGTCCATGAGAGCAAATGCAGCCTGTGAGGGGTGAACTCTCCGTTATCATTTCTATGTTATGTGTTTGTATGTGTGTTGTATTCTCTACAATTTACTTATCGTTATGCATGTGTTTTTAAAGCTAATTTACTTAATGAATTGCTGCATAAAAGTATACATGTATAAATTTGACATATAAACCCTCTCATAAAATCTATTGTTATTTCAGACTGATCTCTTAAGCACCCTTTTATTTAACCGATGAGGAATCTAGCACAACAAAACTAGTTTGTCCATATTCAAATCACCTCGTTGAGCCTTCCTCCATGTCGTTGGGGCTTAATGTAGTGAAACTCCTCCCTCCGCACAATCCCGAACTCATCAAGCTTCTTCCTCATTCTCTTCAACACATGTTCAAGTGTTTGTAATATGTTTTATCACCGCCAGTATCTACGCAACTTCCCGCACTCAAACATCAATCATGCATTTGACACTACACTCTTGCATTGCAATTTTTAGCCATAATGTATATATACCATCGTAAACAAGAAATCCATACAAATTGTGATGAGGTTGACATCAAGGACAACTCATGAGCCATAATGCCAACATAAATTTAAAACAATGCAATTTACTATAGACATATTTATTCTCATACACAAAAAAACTACATACTCACACAATGAAACATACAACAATTTTTTACTCTAACACAATCAATCACAACTCACAAATCTTAGAAAAAAAAAACACATTAAAAAAATATGCTCTCAAAGCTCACGACTAACCAGTATATATCTTCAATCAATGCTATGCATACCTTTTTTTTCATAAGTCTTACATGTTTTCATAAGTTTTTTCCTATGATTGTCACATTGTTGGCATGATGGTGTTATCTCCAATAATGCTAAGCACACATGCTCTCACAAAACAAGGGTGATAAAATTCTTAAAGACTAGACACTTTTCTACATGTTTATATAAGTTTAGTCCTATAGGGATACCACATTGTTGGCATGGTGGTGTTTAAATAGGATAAATACCAAGAGAAAAAGGGAATAAACATAATGATAAAGCATTTTTATTATTTAATAATAATATATAAAAACTTAAAAATAAAAAATGTAGTGAGATATTGAGGTGCTTATATAACGAAGTGTGTACGAGATATTGTGATCTCTAAGGGTATAAAAATAAAGGTTTGAGAACATTTAGGTGCTTCATAATTTAGTATAAAGAAGATATTATAGATCTGTAAGTGTTCATCATGTTATATAAAAAAATGATAAGAAAACATTTCCTTAAATTTAAAAAGCATACAATAAAAGCTAATAACAAGCTTTGAACTTAACTATATCATTTGCAAAAAATTAAATTCTAAATAAGAGTAATCTAATATATTCTTCTCATCCATTTAAAAAATAACTCCAATAATTATTTATAGATATTTTATCTATAAATCAAATTAATTTTTTATAAATATTTTCTCTTGTTTTAAAAATATTAAATTTTTTTGACAAAAGGAATTAGCCTCTCTTTTGAGGGTTAGAGTGAGGTTCAAAATTCACAAGACTTGAAGCTAATATAACAATATTCATAGACATGAAGCCATTACAACAATATTTATCAAAGCATTACAACTCATCATGTCGCTAGCACTAATTTAAATATAGAGAGGGAAGATAACAACTATTCTACCCAAACACCCAAAATAATCCTAATTAACATTTAAAAACATTACTTGTAAACTTTTTAAAAATTGCAACGATTTTCAACACATATACATCAAATATATAATTTATGGAAAAACAAACGCATTAAAAATAATTTTTGTAAAGTGGAATTGAAAGTAATGTGGCAAAACCCTAATTTTTCTTATTATTGTGAATTAAATAATAAAAATAAATAAATAAAGAGAATAAGGCAATCGCAAATCCACGTCAGACCTAAGAGTTATGCATCCATGTTTATGCTTGTCTAGAATGCAATGTTAATGCCCTCTACTCATAACCACTCGAAAACTACCAACAAGTTGTACAATCCTTGAGGTGTCGCCTAAATCCATGTAACTTGAGGAAGAAGCTACATCTTAGTCACTCGCGGATATGCCAACAATGGAAATAAGGAGTTGAGTTTCCGTACTATTAAATCAAATTGGAGTGGGTTTTAATATCATTTATGTATAGAAGTGGATGAGTATCTCCTAGATGTTTAGAAGCAAATCTCGGAGGTGAGAAGAAGCCGTATAGTTCAAATGCCCAAGACAAATTAATTGCTTAGACAAAATTGAGGAGTGTTAGTTGATCGGAGTTATTTCTAGTCTCGGCCTCATCATCTCAGTGAGGTTCCCATCTCAAAAAGTTTGGGAAGGAGGTAAAGAAGAGGAATTTACAAGATCTAAGATACATGATTTTAATGGATAAGTGGAGTCTCTCGTAACAATAAGAGAGGGATCTCCATCCTCAGCAGCCTATCTCCCCGATGACTTTTCCAAATAATTAGTTTTTTGGCACTGAATCCAAAATGCCAGGGATTGTCTGTGGGATCTTCAAGTCATGAGGAGAGGTCGAATGAGGCAAGCAATATTTACGGTTAGTATTGGGTTATTTAATACAACCTAAGATATTGTGACAATACCTAATCGCATGTAGAAGTATGCCCATCAGTCAGACCCTCGAGCTGTGGGCAACACAAAGGCCAATGGGCGCCCATGATGACCTACAACAAACACTTCGAGTGGAAAAAACTAATATGGAACTGACTTGGAAGCATGAAAAGAGCACCTATGTGACAAACAATACACCCACATGGGAGGAAGCTGGAACCCAAATCCACATGGGGCTAGCATGCACAAGTTAGGAGGGGCGCAGATCACCGAGGTGTGCCCGTATGGAGGAAGGGTGTATGGGCACAATACCGAGCACGATATAGCATGCCACATCACGATGGGTGCGCCTACCCACACAACAAAACATGGAATAGTGTAAGGCGTGTGAGGGAGCATCGTATAAAACACTACTGCGAAAACCCAACTCAAGATGATCATGACCATGGGTGCGTGTGCACCCAAGGTGGGCACCTGGACGTGATGACAGACAATTACATAGAGGAAAAGGCAAATAAAGGTGCGAGGGTGAGTTAAGGGACAATGTGATAGAGGAGTGAACAACATGGAAATTGCGAGAGAAGATAGCGTGGAGCATACGATAACCAAGCACACAAGCAGGGGTACACTTGCCCAACATGGGGTGCTAGAACGACCCGCAAGAAGGTTGGCCAAGCAGTGCACCAGCTCAATGAGGGGCACCCACACACCCACAAGAAATTTGTCCCGAGGGCGCACCCGTCTAGCAAGGGGAACCCACAAAATTTGAAGGGTCATTTCGATGGACAAAGGGTCATTGAACCATGTAAAAAGGAAAGGTAAGGACATGTATACATTTGAGAGAAGGTCATTCGACCAAGGCACCAACCATTACATAGAAAACCACATAATAACAAGGGCGAGTCTGCAATATCCCAAAAACACAAAAAGGTCGCACATCGAAGAAGGACACAATAAAGGAGAGCACATGGCAAGGCGAGGCTCACCCAACAAGCGTACATAACCGTGCATATTTGTTGGGTTCTATTTTGGGACGAATATTTTGGAGTTTCTAGGCATGTGAAGAGTGCAAGGAAGGACTGCACAATTTGAAAAATTGGGTGGATGAGCTCACTATCGTAGACCTAGTAGCTGCCACACCATTGTACTTGTGAAATACTATTGCATATTACTAAAAAATGGCATGGTGAAAAAAAAAAAGTTGGGAAGATAGGCATGAGTTATATTACTATTGACCATAGATGTGACTCTTGGATTCCACATTCCAAGGTCACTTGGACTCCTCTTTGACTGCTCGCCTGTAATATTCCCAAATGGTGAATGCAACATTATATGAACACAAAACCGGAAATAGTAGTGTAAATAAACTCATTAACATTGGAGACCAATATGGAGTCATAAAATCATGTAATGGATCAGAAAATCAATACAAAATAGTGAGGCACAAATCATATACAATGAAGGAACAAACCTCCCATAAGCAATCACTCCCAAAATTGTTTTGTTGTCACAATACAAAATGTCGAAGAGAAACTACAAACACAGTCATATTGGGTATAAATACAGATAGAGATGATACAATGATGTAAAAATACTGATATAGGCCCTAATAGAATTTAAAAATAAAGAGCTGGGCACTAGATCAGCTTTCCAAGACAACCCTAGAGGGTTTCCGAAAAATGCACATAATGTGCCAATGTGAGCTGGAGCCCTAGGGCTAAAGGTATGATGCAACAACTGAAATGAGAAGATATGGCTGAAGATGATGTAGAAAACTATATATCTTCTCTAATAGATCCTTTGGATGAAATAATGGCTCCTCCACTGAAGAAATCACCACTCAAAACAACCACTACAACTGCCCCTGCAACTCCTCCCTAAAATAACACAGATCTAGAAATTGCGCTGTAGGGGATAAATACTCCTTGGAATTATTACAAATGTGTCAATAAATCCTAAGGGTCTTCCTAACAGGCCTCCCAATGGATGGAAACCTTCCTCCACTGAAAAAATAGCTCTGAAGACACCCGATCTAATTCTCCACTACTGCACCCTGCAACACAACATAATATCCTGCAGAAACTGCGCTGATGAAGAAAGCTGTAGATTGGTTTGAAAAAATGAATGTGGAAATGAAATTAAATTCTCTTCCAAGAAGCCTCTCAAGGAAAGAGGTGGGATTCCCACTCGGGAACACTCGGTGCTAATCAACACAACAATCTCAACTAAATAGATAAAGAATGCAAGAAGTCTAAACAGACCACATACAAAATAATAATCCAAACATAACCCCATATGGATTCCATCCTCTTCCTTATATAGATTATGAGCTTCATTTCCCTTGGCCCCACTCAATTAGGTCATTTCATTCATGAAATCAATCTCCCTCCAAAACTGCGTTATTCCTCATTTAATATCCACTCTTCCATAACAACGCTATTGACTTGGTCAAATTTGACTAGTTCAACATGATCCAACCCCTTTTCACACTTAGAGGTGCTTTATTTAGCTTCTTAGAAGGTATCCTTTCACACTTGAAGTGTTTTTATTGCTGCTAAGGAGATTTATGGGCCTCCCTACCCACTTATTCACCTACCTAGTGACAAAATGATCTATAATATTCCATTTAGCTAAAAGCTAAATTTTAGGAATATTACAGTCCTTCCCTCCAAAATGTTGCTTGTCCTTAAGAAAATGTAAATGTGGAGATAAATTCCTCCCCTCCTCCTCTTGTGGCCTCTTCATCAATAGCCCCCACCACTGCTCAAGATAATCTGTAATAAATCTTCCCCCCAATAGTTCCTGCCAAGTATGCAAAACCAAATGGCTCACATCATGAGAAAGTGGAAGGTGTAAGTGGAAACCTTCTCGCTGTCTAATGGTCTCCTCAAGGTAGGAGTGATGACAAGCATAGGGGATCTCATTCCCAATGAGAAACTCCCATCTCCATGCTATCATCCAGATGAAATGACCCATCCTAGGTAGCTCATCAAAGAAATCCTCAACCCCTTGTTCATGCAATGTATTGGGGCTGTATGGAGAGATTATATTTTTCCACCCATGTTGTTTCTCTCTACATTTATGATATGTATGGGGCTGCTACTGATATTCGGCTGAAATGTTATGGTCTCCAAGAATGTCCCAAGTTACCCCACCAATCAAAACATCCATGAAGTGCCTCTCCCAAGAACTCAAGTTCTCCAAATGGCTCCTCCCACATGAAGACAAGAGATGTGGTGTGGAAATCATGGTTTTCCCATTGTTTCTCCTGAAACATGCAACATATGAAGTAGGGAGAATCATTCTCCCAATGGGAACCTCCAACTCTTGTGCCATCCTCCCAATAAGGCTTCTCATAACAATAAGAGCATCATCAATATATGAAAGAAAAAACAAATAGAAACAAGTTTCCATATGACAACTGGGAGGTGGATCATAGTTCCACATGTGGAACCAGCATAGTGCATCCCCTGCCTACCTCAAAAAAAAGTATAACAAGTGTCCTTTCAGCCACTTGTTTGCTTCCACAATCATCCTACATGATAGGATCATAAAAGTAAAATTTGGTGCCAATGGTGCGCACCAAAAAGTAAAATGTGGTGCCAATGGTGCACACCAAGAATCATGTGGCATCTCCCACAATCCACCAATAGAATGGCCAACATCGATGCTGCAAATGGCCTCAAGTACATCACAATACAATATACAAGAAGGAAATATCCTCCTTGGTACAATATGCTGCTCACAAAAAGTAAAGGAATACAAATCATAATGCATAAGTGTACATCCTCTACTATGTACCTTGGTCATTGAGATGAAATGGCTCAACTGAAAGTTCTCCTCACTCTCAATGTGTAGGGAAGTGGTTGTGACAACCTCTCCATCATCATCCAGGCTATGCATCTCTCCATATGCTGATATACATCTTACTGGATGCCCTCCAAAGTGAACTCCTCCATAAAAGAGTAATATGCATCAAAGTGCATGGAAAGAAAGTCCACATGTGCTTAATGTAACAACTTCTCCTTGAGCTTAGAAGCTTTAGTCAAGAAGACCCTACCATAAGAATATATGACTTCATCATCCACCATGTATCTATCATCCCCCTTCGGGTCATCAAGAATCTTGCAAGCACCAAGATCCTTGGAGTACTCTACCAAAAGCTGAGACCTCCAATATGGATCAATCCTCCTAAGAGACAACACTGTAGATCTAAAATGTGAAGTTCCCCAAATGCTACTATCCTTTCCTTTGACATCCCTCATGCCAAATTCATCCTCCTAAGTGCTTCCATGCCCATCATGCAACTGCTCATGCTCAAGTAGAAGTGGTGGCCTTTGGAAGTTGGCCTCCCATGAGAATCTACCATCCAAAAAAGAACTTCTTAATCTTGGCCAATGTAAGCATGAGTGGCCTCCCTCTACTCCAATATATGGAGGATTCCTTCCTCAAATGAAGTACCCTCTGTTTCTCCAAATCCATGGAGCAACTCCCATGCACCATGGTGGTTTCATCCTCCATCACTGCAAAAAATTCTATCAACGCAAAATATGTAGTGAGAGTGGGTAATGCTGAAAATGGGAGAGTGTATCTCTCCTCCTTGAGTCTATCCTAGACTCTCTGCACTGTATCAAGTTCTCCCGAGGTCCTCACCACTCTAGAATCAATGAGTGGTGCAACTAAATGTGAAGCATATCTCATCATCTCCTGATCTGATGGTCTCCCCGGTGCAATGCCTTCACACAATGAGACATCAATATCAAGAGTAGACTACATATATGAATGGACAACTTTGTCCCTTCCTCACTACGCAAATTAGTCTGCCTCTTCTATGCATCAACCTTCTGAAATAGATAGGGGTGTGTGCTCCTAATCATATGATGTTGGCCTTCCTCCCTACCTTCTCCTTTCATCTGCAAGGTCTCACAATCTATCAATAATGGCACATGATGTTCATGGATTGTGCCTTGATCTCCACATATGAGATCCTTTGAGATTCCTTGTGAACATACAAGAATTCCTCTTGTGGGAGAAAGGGATCAACCTTCCTCTCCATGAGGTGCTAGGTATGCTCTAGATATGACAACGATGTTTCCCCCAACCTTATCTTCCTCTTCAATATGAATGGGAGTCACCGTATCAATAAGAGGATCCCCTTTTGGAAAAGGGATATCCATGCCCTCTTTTCTAGTAATATGAGATAGAGATCTTGCCTCTAGCAAGGTATTATGCAAGATGTTAGCCTCTTCCATAGTTTTCTGAAGTGGAGTTGGGTTTATAGATCCTTCTAACCCATGCAAAGGTTTTATTTGTTTTGGTTTGTTTAGCTCCACTGAAGGTGTATCATAATGTTTTCCATCAAACCTTTCCACTATTCTCTTAGTGAACTTTTCATAAGTAGGTGTATTTTCATTTTGTAATGAAAACTATTCAAACATCTGCCAAGCATAGGCCTTACCTTCAAAATATAACACTGCTACTTTGATAGCTTCATTCTCTGAAACTTGTTGTTGCTGAAAATAGTGTCTAGCTCCTCCACCCAAGACCTGGCTGAACATTTGGGTGAACCATCAAAAGTAGATAGAAAGAATATTCCCACATCATGTTGCTTGCACCTTGTGCTCCTCTCCTCATTGATCTTGCAAAACTCTTGGAAGTGTATGTGATCTTTGAACCTCTTAGTTTGAGATTCATATTCTTGCAGATAATCACCAAGAGTCTCCTTCTTTGGCACATCTTCTTCCTCCATATTTCTTACAGTAAAACTAGGCATAAGACTGTGCTGTGGATGATAGTGTGTGTCTGCATGCTCACACCCATCATGTAAAAATATAGGGTTTTCTTTAGATTCAAATGCCCTTGGAGATTCCCTACACATCTCCCTTCTCATCTTCTTGATATCTCCCTTGATGATCTGCATAGTTTGAAAAAGAAGCTTTGAGAGCTCCTCTTCCTCTCTTCTTCCAAATAATGGAGTCATGTTTTTTTTTAAATTTTTTTTTTTTTTTTTTTCTGTACATCTTCTCTTCTTGTGAGAAGCTTCTCCTTATGGTGAAATATTGGTTGAATGCATAGGCTGAGCCAAGATTATGCTCTGTTACCACTGTAACATTCCCAAATGGGGAATGCAACAATATATGAACACAAAATAGGAAATAGCAGTGTAAATCAACTCATTAACATTGGAGACCAATATGGAGTCATAACATCATGTAATAGATCAGAAAATAAATACAAAATAGTGAGGCACAAATCATATACAATGAAGGAACAAGCCTCCCATAAGCAATAACTCCCAAAATTGTGCTGCTGTTACAATACAAAATGCCGGAGAGAAATTACAACACAGTCATATTAGGTATAACTACAGCTGGATATGATACAACGATGTAGAAATACTTATATAGTCCCCAATAGAATCTAAACATATAGATCTGGGTACTAGATCAACTTTCCAAGATAACCCTAGAGGGTTTCTGGAAAATGCACACAATGTGACAATGTGAGTTGCAGCCCTAGGGATGAAGATATGCTGCAAAAAATCAAATGAGAATATATGGCTAAAGATGATGTAGAGAACTACATATATTCTCCAATAGATCCTCTGGATGAAATAATGGCTCCTCCATTGAATAAATCACCACTCAAAACAACCACTGCAACTACCCCTACAACTCCTCCCTAAAATAACGCAGATCTGGACTAAAAATGTGTTGTAGGGGATAAATACTCCTTGGCCTGGTGCAAAATGTGTCAATAAAGCCCAAGGGGCTTCCTAACAGGCCTCCCAATGGATGGAAACCTTCCTGCACTGAAAAACTAGCTCTGAAGACACCCGATCTAATTCTCCAATGTTGCACCCTGCAACACAGCAAAATATCCTGCAGAAACTGCACTGAAGAAGAAATATGTAGCTTGGTCTGAAAACCTGAATGTGGAAATGAAATTCAATGCTCTTCTAAGAGGCCTCTCAAGGAGAGAGGTGAGATTCCCGCTTAGGAACACCCTGTGCTAAACAGCACAACAATCTCAACTAAATAGCTAAAGAATGCAAGAAGTCCAAACATGCCACATAAAAAATAATAATCCAAACATAACCCCATATCGCTGCCATCCTCTTCCTTTTATAGATTATGAGCTTCCTTTCCCTTGGCCCCACTCAATTAGGTCATTTCCTTCATGAAATCAATCTCCCTCCAAAACTACGTTATTCTTCATTTCCACTCTTCCATAACAACGCTATTGACTTGGTCAAAGTTGAGTGGTTCAACATGATCCAACCCTCGTTCACACTTAGAGCTGCTTTATTTAGCTTCTTAGAAGGTCTCCTTTCGCACTTGAAGTGTTTTTATTGCTGCTAAGGAGATTTATGGGCCTCCCTACCCACTTATTCACCTACATGGTGACAAAATGATCTATAATATTCCATTTAGCTAAAAGATAAATTTTATGAATATTACATCACCTTCCACACCTACCCATAGAGGATTAGGTGTCCAAAATCCCCCCCCCCCAATCCAAAGGGGTATGTGTGAGTCCAAGAAGAGATTTGTAATACCAATCTGCAAAGTATGCATGACAGCACTTAGGCTGAATGAGCTCTCTGGAATTTTGTCATAAAGAGGTGGTTTAAGGATGACCATCAACACTGGAATGCTTAGTGTAGTTCCCAAAACTCTTCCATATTTGGCAAGAAGATGAGGTCTTCTGATAGAGGAAGTGTCCCTCATATTTTGAAGAGGGAGAACTTCAACCTAGAAGAAGGAAGGTCTACAACCTAAATTTCTTTAAGGATGACCACCAACTTTGGAATTCTTGATGCATTTCCTGGAACTCTACCAAAAATGGCAAGAAGCTAAAGTCTTATGCTAGAGGAAGTGTCCTGAATTCTTTGAAGAGGAAGAATATTAACCTTGCATAGATGGTTTAATGCTGACCACCAACAAAATGAATGCTCATGGGCATCCGTGTCTCTAGCTACAACTCTCAATTTGGAATGACAAGTTGTGGCTCAGGATTTCTTGACTGTTATGTCTCTGGTTAAAACTCTAAATCTGGAATGACAAGTTGTGGCTCAGGCTCGCTTGAATTTTTGTGTCTCTGGCTACAACTCTAAATCTGGAATCACAAGTTGTGGCTCAGGCTCGCTTGAACTGCTATGTATTTGACTACAACTCTGAATTTGGAATGAGAGATTGTGGCCCAGGCTCGCTTGAAATGGCTTCGAAGCTTGTAAATGACCACCATTTCCACACATGTTAGATACAAGGTGAGATGATGGCGAAAAATCAACCGCAAGATTGTTCAATTTTCTAAAAAAAGTTCTGACATATGACTTAAGCATATTATTGGATGTTGATGCCCATTTCCAAGAAGCAATCTGTTAGGGTCCTATAATAATAGGGATCACAATTTTGAATTGACTATGTTAAGTCTTGTAATATTGTACATACCTTTTCTTTCTGCAAATGTTTTCCTATATTAAAAGCTTAAAAGAGGGTATTTCCTAAAACAAAAATCAAAGGACCAAAGAAAGAAGATTAAAAAAAGAACATAAAGTACGAACCCCACAAAAAGAAACAAATTTAGATCTTGAAAGTGTTGCACATTCAAATGCCACTACTCTTAGTTTACTTTTGCAAATAAAAATTGTGTGTAGCTTGTAAAAAATGCCACAATTCAAGATGATCATATAGTTTAATCATGATAAATTCATGCCTTTAAATTTCATGTCATGTTAGTTAGTGAATAAAGATCTGGCCAAACCATTTAATCTTGGCAGATCAGTAGTTAGGCAGAGAATAAAAATGAGCTCATCAGTTTAATTTGAGCCATTGGAATTTATAAGGTTAGAAGTAGATTAGTTTTCTTATTAAAATAAAATAAAAGGGTCAGCAAACTCAAATGTACCCAATAAAGGAAGTAAAAAATGTTAGGGTAAATAAAGGGTAGGAAGAAGACTTTCACAAGTCATGGAAAGCATCAATTGGTTTATCTCATATCACAAATATCCTCCCAAATCCCCTTCCATTTGTAAAATACCCCTTTCCCCTTATTCTACCCCTTTTCCCTTCCTAAAAACCCCTTTCCCTAGTTAAATATCCATTTCCCTTTGAAAAAGATCCCTTCCCCCTTACTAATTCCACATTCTTCAATTAAAACATGCAAAAACCCACTTTGCATAGTTTTAAATGGTTAAAGTAATGTCGGGTCCCACTTCCCTTTCTAATTTGAATTATGCACTCAATACAATACCCTTGCTTTATATATTTCATTTACCAAGCCCCCACTATATTAATAACCCCGATCTCATATCATATTAACCCCCATTTAATATATATTTAACCCCGCACATATTACTCCCCGATATCCTTTTAACACCTATTCCTAGTGTATTTCTAAAAATCCCACACATATATCTCCAAACCCCATTTTTATTTCATAGCCTATAGTTTATATGTTATTTTAACTTTCCCCGCTTTCATTTCATTTACCCCTCCAATATAGAAACCCCCTCCCACTAACATATAAACCTCTTCATATAATCCTAATCCATTTCATATTAAACCCCTTCGCATTCATAATACCCCAATCCAACCTATCAAAACACCTCAACTCATCCAACACTCTGATTGGCGCTACCCAGATCTAATCATTCCTGAACCCGTTCACACTCTTAACTATCTAATGTTTAAAACCAATCGAGGGTGTGAAAAGGGTGGTTTTGCAACCCGGCCCATTTGCCACATGGCAGTCCCATATTCTATCGCATCATCTATCCTAAAACAAACTAACCACTTTCCGCGATGTGATAGCTCGCCATACCACCTTTTCCCTATGCGATGAAACCATCAGTGCTTGAATTCAACCCTGCGCCATGTGATTATTTCCTCCGGTCAAAATAAATAAAACCCGCCCAAAACATTTATTCTTTTATTACTGTTTATTTGCGAAAGCTATTTATTTGTGGGAAAGAAGCCAAAAGAACCTTTGCAGACCAGAATTAAAGCCTATTGCTACCAGAACCAATACAGACTGAGAGTTGAAGCTTTGCAGACCAAGAAAGCCCCTGTTACGACAAAACCCCTTCCAAAGACCAGTTCAAACATTTTGCAGGTAAACCTAATACCTGAAGCCATCAATTTAAACACAGAAAGTATTAATTAAACAAATTTATGACCTCCCAGAGCATTATATATGTTAATCCCCTACAACCTCATATGTAGATGTTGACCACACCCATCTTGCTGACAAATACTTCAAAATCAGTGATACAATAACTCATTTCAACCTTTTAGAGCTCCATTGCTGGAGCCATGACAAATTCATAGTCCAAGCAGATGATATCCACCTCTGGGACTCAAACCTTCCTAAATACATCTTCCCATAGAACTTTCAGTTTCCAGATCTCATTAGACTCTGCCAGATCAATTATTTTCCCAACAAAAGAGCTCTAGTAACCCCAAACCAAGATATTTTATTCACAATCATAACACAATATATACATAAGATGTTAGAGATCCAACCCAAGCGTGATGAAGTCCCATTATCCATTGAAATCTTCACTAAACTCTATCTGAAGCTAGATTTCCCAAAGAGATTCGAGATATTTCAAACTTTCCTTCCTCCATCAGTAGAAACCCCAAAATTTAATCATCCATATTCATCTTCCATATTTTTAGAAAGAACCAGAAAGATTGTTACAATGTTGTCATGTATTTTAGGGTACTTTACTGATGAAAATGTAGATGATTCTATCCTAGGTTTCTTATCCATATTCTGCCCAGGACAACCTCCAACTTCAACATTTAATTTTGCCCAATATCTATCGAATGCAATCCATGATCAACTGGTCAAATTAAAAGAGGAAGGAGTATTTAAATACTCGTCATTTTTTTTCCATTTGTTCTTATATTCCCAATCAGAAAGGTTTGCAGTTAGCCTCCAAAAACTGGACACAGAGGGGAACCCCCTATCTGCTGTCTTCTACACATCCTTAATCAGAAAGGATTCCATAGAATTCAATTATAAAGACTTCATTGATTCATTTGTTTATCCAATTGTTAATATTGTAAGCAGTAGCATGCAATCTAGAGTTAGTGAAGAGACAAAGAAAGTGTTGTAGTTGTCAGATCAAAGTAGAACATGAGACTGGTATTTATACCATAATCATTCAGAAATTAGGGTGTATGGAAGCCAGCTTACTCCATACAAGCTTCCCTAATACCTCCTAATGAGGTTATATGCATTATAATACATCAGGCAAATCCTGAACTCACATGAAGTCAATTTCCTTTCAGCAAAGAAGAAAACTCAATTTAAGTTTAAAAACCAGTTGGGGCCTTTTATTTGCAATAATAGGAATGTTGGTCAGCAAGTAGATAAGTATTTAAAAGATTTCAAATTAAGTAGCAGTTTCAAATGAGAATATGAACCCTTGGGAGTCATAAGTAAGTTAAGAGTCAAATTCAAATTGACCCCTTTTATTAGTGAGTCTAAGCCTGAGGTTGAAAAGTATTCCAACCAGTCAGAGTGGTTGGAAAATACTTTACAAGAGATGGAGAAGAAGGTTGATATTAGTTCCATCCTACTTACTCCAACCCTATAGGACATAAATTCAAAGAGGGCAAGAGACGAAGGCTCTTATTCTGCAGAGACTACTTCTAATACCAAATTCAAGCTAATGTATAGGAAAAAGGAAAAACTAAATCTAGTGGTTGAACAGGAAGAGATAATTTACACAGTTGAAATTATTGATACAGATATAGTGGATAGAGATGATGCACCTCCAACAGTGTCAGAAGAAACACAATGGCCATCAACCTCCAGTGCACAAATCATTCAGAAACAAC
Organism: Pinus albicaulis; assembly: GCA_034641835.2. Lineage (NCBI taxonomy): Eukaryota > Viridiplantae > Streptophyta > Pinopsida > Pinales > Pinaceae > Pinus > Pinus albicaulis. The sequence goes on along the minus strand of CM076572.1, from coordinate 1,216,819,375 downwards.
ACAGTGCAGAGGTTTCATCATCAAGAAAACCAATGGATAAAGAGAAAGATATAATGGAGAATTACAAAGAAATTAAATTTAATAATGATGCATTGAAAGTTGTAACTTATGCCTAGTATTGGAAACAAACTCCTAATGACCAAAACAGGTTAATTTCAGCTTTTGATTATAAGACTAGAAAGATGCAAATGACATTTTTGTAGCCAACAGTGCAGGCTCCAAAATCATCATCATATTACAAAAAAACAACCTTTGAAGTTTTGGCTAAAGATGTACATCCAATAGATCAGATCGATTTTCATAAAAAAGCTAGAGAAATGATCTATTCCACTATGACAAACAAGGATTTAAGTGTCCAAAAACTACAGAATTCTCTAGAAAATATCAGGGCACAGTTAAAACTAGAGAAAGCTTCTTCACAAGCAAAGGATAATAGGATAAATTCACTTGAAGAACTGGTCATGGAGGTTAGATATGATATAAATAATATCAAAGCAGTAGAAGAGCTTATCAAAAGGAAAAATGCAGACATAGCTTCATTTAAGAAAGAACTAAAGTTACCAACAACAGAGCATCCAAAAACTAAAGAAGTCTTAAAGAATGAAAATCAAAAGGATGAAATGATGAATCTCGTCATTCAATTGACAACTCAACTGAAAGAGACGGAAACTGAAATGGACAAATTAGTGCAAGAAAATCAAGCCAGCATGGAAGCTATTCCTATTACTTCCATTCCTATAGCTTCCACATTAGCTTCCTTTCCTACAACAGTTCCAGCAACAACTACTACAACAGTTCCAGTGACAATAGAAGTTCTAACAACTACACCAGCTACTACACCAGCAACAACATCAACCCATCCCAATGATGAGGCAAGTAAATTGATTAAAACAATGCAGGATATGTCAATACAAACTACTAAGATCAATAGACTTAAAGAACAAGTGAAAAATATAGAAGATGAAATGAAATTGGCTCAAGTAATGTATAAAGCAGAATCACAGAAAACAAACAGCTTTTCTGATAGAATTCATAAGTTAGAAAGGGAATTATCACTTTAAGAGCCACTAGCCCAAGCAAAGCAACAATCGTGGGCCAATATCATTAACTTTGTTAATGATATTTGGCCTTATATCCAAGTTATATTTGAACAAAAAGAATTGATAAAGGAGGCCAATGATGCAATCCAAAAGGTCAAAGAAGAGCTTGGAAAGAAACCAGAGGAAGCCACTGAGATTATAAAGTTCCTAAACTCTAAAAAAAAGTAGGAATTAGAAGAAATTGGCATAAGTGACATAACATAAACCATATTAGAGGTGAATAAGGTTATCTCCAAGAGAAATCTGATGATACAGCTTGAAGATAAATGTGAGACAATGGAACTGGAAGTGAACATATTCATGAAAAATTTTGATGTTTTAAGGCATAAAGGTCTGCCTAATCATTTGGTGATTAATGATAAACTAATGAGGCATGAAGACTATGATAAAAATATCAGGGAAGTAGCTAAAGAGACTTTCAAAATTTCATCAATGATAGGAGTTCCCACAGGCAAAGTACTCCTTTAAAGTTTAGAGAACTTATTTTACCTCCAACACGAGGTAAATCATCTTTTTGTAAATAAGCCTACATTTTCCAAATATACTGATGCTGATGAGATTTATAGGAGGATGGTAAAAATCAAACTTCTAGATGAAGAAGCCTGGGAAAAATGGTGTGATTTACTGTGACAGGTAAAAGTAAAAACAAGTAAAAGAGCAGTCAGGTTAAAGAGTAAACAGAGAAGGTAGATAAAGCAAAGACAGATTAAAGATTGAGACAGATAAAGACAGATGAAAAGACAAGCAGTGTGAAAGACAAGCTAGCATGAAAGAAAAATCTAGCATGAAAGACAACAAATCAATTAAACAGGGATAACTTGCATTTAGTTAATAGGTGTCTCTATATGCTTGCATGAAGATATTTATTTTCCTCAATTAAATCGTAATCAGTTGATAGGATATTTTGTATTAATTTTTGTATAAATCAACTGATGAAGTTGAGGATGATGATGTAGAGGAAGAGGATGAAGATGGGGATGGTGGATCACCATTTTCTCCGTGTCCTTTCTTTGACTTGTCATCACTTTTCTTTCCTCCTGAAGAACCCTCTTCTTCTTTCTGGTTTTTAGACCCTTCTCCAATAGGCCTATCATTCCTTTCTTGGTAGAGTATCCTCACCATCTCCATCATGTCCAAGAAAGCCTTTTGGAACACCTGTTCCTCTTCTTTGAGATCCATATCTTCAGGAGCTTCTCCCTCTCTTGAAGACATGCTTGAAGATTCTTCTATGGCTCTTGGAGGTGACTCTCTGGCCCTTCTTGGTTGAGGATTACTTTGTGCACTAACCAAGTGTCCTTCACCTCTCTTGAGTTTAAGCCTAATAAGCATCAAAACTTGCAAACAATCAACTATATCTTTGCAGAAAACAAATGTCGAGTAAAACTCTAGCTCCTAAGGCTCAAATCCTTAGCTCTGATACCATCTGATCTGAAAATGAAACTATTTTTATTTGCTATTCAAAGTATCCATTTTCATTTAATTAAGTGTGCAAATTGTTCATCATGCTTGCAATTTAAACAAAGTGTTTTTAGTAACTGTTTCTGATTTTATATGTAAGGTAATGTTAATTAAAATTATTGTTTAACATCTTAAATCAGAAATACATAGCAGAAAAACTTCACCATAATATCACACAACAACATGATGAGGTATTTCACCCCTCCTGGGCTACATCTACCAGGTCCAAGGCTCCCAATGGGCATGTCCTTGCTCTATTAAGTTTCTCAAATTGGTATTACAGTGAGAAAAATGCCTAAACATGCAAAACGAGATGTGAAATTGAATTCAGAAGACAAAAATAAGATAATAATGGCTTTTATTTCACCTCAAACAGTGAAGTATAGCCCAATGCAGCTCCATTTCCCTCATGGCCCTGATGGCTCTCCAAGCTTCCTTGAAGCAAAAATGGCTGAAAAGCACCTCTGTTAGATCTGAAACCTATCCCAAACACTCCATAATGCTAAGAATACTCAAAATTGACCAATATTTCATCCAAATTGGTTCAATATTGGAGAAGTTATGACTCTAACAAGTTTTTTCCCAGTGGCCCTAAGAAACTTCCTGTAACTATGGGATAACTCTAGTTGAGCTCACCAAAAATTGTGGACTTGCCAAAATGTCTGAACTGTGCTCCAAATTAAACGGTAGTAGTAAATGATGGTGGTTTATAGTGGCACGTTCACATGTGGATTAGACGGAGGGTTTAGCACTGGAAGTTAACGTTAACTTCGCGCCCGCGGTCATGGCCTGAAGGTCGTATGGAGAAAAGGGCTAGCACCCAGGACTTATCCCAAACTTTCCACCTTTTGAAATGGGCTTAGTCCTTGGTTATGACGCCTGGTTGTGGGGTTTTAAACACATAGCCCTGAGGGCTAAACTCCATGTTTTCTGTCGGTTCAAACAAATGGCTCGCCCCTTGAGTGACCCATAGATGTTCAGGTTGGGTCGACCTCCGCCCACTGCCATGACCCGTTCAACATGACTGCCGACTCGACTAGTCGTTTATGTGCTCAACTGACCCAAACGTGTTCATCTCGGGTCAAAATCTACCCGAGGGGTCGAGTCAGGCAACCATTTTTCCCACAAATTCCACATGATTTTGAACCTTTGGCCTGGGGCCACGTGGCAGCCTCCCGGCAGGCCATGTGGCACCCTGTAATAGGCCCAATAAAAATTTAATAAAAAAATGAAATTTGCCACATAATTTTTTTTGAAAATGACAAAAAAAATTTGTTCACTAGTCTCGTTTTGAAGGTTATTGGGCAACTTCAAACTTCAATATATTTCTCATACGACATTGGATTTGAGTCCCATTCATGGCACCAAAATCGCAACGACAAGGCCTATTCGGTCATTCAGGTTGTAACCAATTCTGAGCAGTTCCAATTTTGAGCATTTTTTTCCACTTGGACATGATCAACTGATCATTAACTTCCCTCTAATCCCAATTGACCTCCTTCACCTTCCTTCATCATTTGGTTTAAGGAATCCTTAAATGCTCCTTGATCCCAATTGAAAATCACTTCACCATTTAGCCTTAAAGATCTGATTTTGCTCAGCTACCCTGCCTCGTAACACTGCTTTATAATTTGTTTCTGTTCTATTTCCTTGATATATTGACTCCATAGCCCAATGGAAAATAGACAGACACCTATCCATCTAAATCAGTAATTCCACCAACAAATCAAAATCAAACCGAATAATTCTTACATAACTAGCCTTAAATCAATTAAAACAGCAAAGATAAATCATTAAGAGAGATCCCTCTCTGAGCATTAGGAAGGCTAGATCTTAGTATCCAAAAGTGGTTAATAGTTACCTCTAATATTTCTTTAAACACACATAACAACCCTTGGAAATTTTGGAGTGATAACATATTAGCGACCATACTGGGGAGAATCAGTCCCTAGTTTAAACAGATCTTAAAATAACAATTCTACTCATTTTTTACATTAATATTTGAAAGAGTTGTTAATTTTTTTTTCATTGAAAGTTAAAATTATGGCTTCTAAAAGAACATACTATACTAGGGCTCACATTCCTGATCCTTAGCCTGCTATAATTATTGATGACCCTAACAGAATTTTAAGAAAAACCAAAAAAGTAGAAACTCTAGGAAGTAGTAGTCAATTAATCAAAGAAAATTCACTCCCTAAAGAATTATCAAGTATACAGGATATTCAATTTGATTTTTCATTTGAACATTATTTATTTAGAACCAAATATGAAAATTTAATCTATGATAGTGTAATAGACCCTAATTCTATTCAATTTATTGAAGAAAAGAAGGAAACTATACAACTTGACTTAGATCAATAGGTTCTAGAGACTTTTGATAAACATGATAGTTTGACCTCAACATTGATTAAGGATATAGATGAATCCTGTTTTCAACAGTTTTTTGAATTAGATGCCCTAATTGCTACTACCCCTAGGCTTTCTACCATTCCTTATGAAACTGTAAATACAGTTGTGTTTAGTGCCACCTCATATATAATATCCACCACAGTTCATTCCACAGAACCATTCATCCCCAAGCTTCCTCTTCAACCTAAAGTTTTATTTCCATATTCTAGTGTTCCAAGTACATTTTCTAGTGTTTCAAGCTCATCTTCGAGCACTTCAGGTTCATCTTCTAGCACTTCAAGCTCATCTGCAAGCACTTCAAGTTCATCTCCAAGCACCACTAATTTACCTCCCAATCAAGCTAGCATATTAGCCATGGCAGCCAGATATGCCCCCTTGGTCTTACAAGCCCCTTTACATTCCATGCCACAGGATTACCAGAGTAAAAATTTTCAGTTTGATGTTACAGGTCAATATACTACTCAACAACATGTAAATAAAATGACTGATTACTTTAAATTACATGAAATTGATGAAGCTGATGAACAAATGAGATTGTTTGTACAAACATTAGCAGGAGATGTTAAGAAATGGTTTAAAGCTTTACCTTCCAATCATATAGCTAATTTAACTTCTTTCCACCAATTGTTTATTAATAGATGGGAAAGAAATAAAAACCCTTTACAAATATTATCTGAATATAAAAACATTAGAAGAGCTCCTAATGAATCTGTTCATGATTATTGTACTAGGTTTAACAACATTTATAATGCAATTCCCAGAAATATCAAACCTGCACTAGACTTAGCTCTAATCAAATTTCCAAATGGTTTTGATATGGATATGTCCTATCAAATGAGAGAAAGAAACCCTGAAACGTTAGAAGAGATGCAAAGCAATGCAGTTCATGTAGAAGCTAACTTGTTAGCTAAAAGAGCTAGAATGAGAAATGAAAGAAGAGTTACCATTAAGGAAGAACCATCCACTTCAGACATTAATATACAGAGTTTAGATAAAACTATGGAAAGAATAATGGATAGATTAGAAAACATGGAAAGAAAGCCTGAGTGGGAAAATCAACCATAAGGTCCCCAAATTAGAAATCCAAACTTTAGGAAAAATCTCAATACTGGTAAATCAAGAGAAGCAACACCTAATCAATTGATTAGAACACCTTTCCAAGAAAAATATGCCGAGAGTTCTCAACAAAATAACGAAGACTAGGACACCCAGATAAACTTAATGGCAACAAATGATGAAAATACTATTTTTCTTACCCAGGAAGAACAAGAATTATACATGTTACAACAATTACAGTTAGAATCTGGAGAGTCCTTTGACTATAAACAAGGATATGAATCTGCAATATATGAAGTTCATAAAAAATATAGCCATAGAAGTGAAAGAGCATAGAAGCCCCTACTAAGAAAACAATCCAAACTCAGACTAAGAAAACAATAGAAGCTCCTATGTCCAAAGTTCTATAAATTCTCCCTAGAGAAACTCAAAAAAATTCCACTCCAAATATTGTAGACATTACCTCAACTGATACTCAAACATCAACTCCTGCTTAAACTTCAACTGCTACTCAAACTGTTCCAGACAAGAAAATTGAAAATAAAACAACGGAAACACAAAATGAAATACAAAATGTTGATAAAAAAGATAAGAACACTCAAACTACAATTGGTAAGGAGGAAATCATTCAATTAGGCAAAACTAAAATACCATTTAACATGCAAATTGAGATAGGCAAATTGAAAATACCAGTTCCTTTAACAGTGTTGGTGAAAAATGATTCATACAAAGCCCAAATCACTGAAACACTAAACATAGGTGAAGGAGAAGATGTTGTTAACCTCAATGATGATCAACCAGAGTTATTATTTGGTCCCGAGGTAAATAGCAAGCATCAACAGGAAGGTATCCCTCCATTCTACATTATATTGAACATTCATGACAAAATCTTACACAATGCAATGTTATATTCAGGAGCATCTCATAACTTAATGCCCAAATCAGTCATGGAAAAACTGAACTTAGACATCACTAGACCATACAAAGACCTATTCTCTTCTGATTCTAGTCAAGTTAAATGCCTTAGCCTAATAAAATGTCTATGTGTAACTCTAGTCCAATACCTAGCTAAGAGTATTGTCATGGATATTGTAGTTGTTGATATCCCTCCAAAGTATGGAATGTTATTATCTCTCTCATGGGGAGAAAAATTATAGGGATCAGTGTAGTTAGAGATGTCATATGCTACAATTTCTGTATTTGGTCAGCCAAAAAATATTTATAGAGAAACTTTGATGAAATACATGGTCAGTAGTGCAGAAAAACCACAGAATTATCCTATCTATTCCCTGCATTCTGGTATGGACTCTTTTATCCTATGTAATTCAGAGACTGGCAAAGACAAAATCATTGTTGTAGAACAGAAACACAAAGAAATAAATAGTGACAATATAACTCATGAGTCTATGTGGCATTTAGATTTCGATGGCTCTATAAACAGATTAGCAGGAGCTGGAGTATGGATTTATAACTTAGAGAATGATCATTCATAAGGACATGCATTCAGGTTAACTTTTAAATTCACTAATAACATGTCAGAGTATGAAGCATTAGTGTTAGGACTGCAAATTGTAAGAAAACTTGGAGCCAAGAGATTTTTTGTCATGGGAGACTCAGAACTTATCATAAAAAAATTTAAAGGAGAGTATCTTTTGAATAATCCTAGATTTAGCCAATATAGAGAAACCATTCTAGACTTGATAATTTTTTTTCTTGAAACTGACTTTGCCGTTATTCCAAGAAAGAAAAATATGCAAGCTCATAGTTTGGCTACCTTTACTAGCACATGTAGATTGCCTTTTCAGCCAAATCATCAGTACATTGCAGAGGTAAGACATAGGCCAACCATTCCTGATAATTTGAAGTATTGTCAAATATTTTAACAATACTCACAGATCTATGATTTTATGAATTGTGAAGGAGAATTTCAGAAATGTAATATAGACACTAATTGTACAACAGATCATTCCATGAATAATGAATTAGATGTAAATTATGTAGATAAAACCGAACCACCTAAATTCACTAAAGTAGAAATAGATAAATTAGAAACAATAGAAATAGAAGAATTAACCAATGATGAATAAGAAATTTTAAACCTTAAAGACAACATTTTGCCTAAGGGATTAGCCCCATTAGAAGATCCTTTTGACTCCAATGTTGTAGCTAGAAAACCCAAAATGGAGCTCCTAAGGTCAGACATAGAAGAATGTAACATAGGAACAAAAGAAAAACCCAAGTCTATCAAAATATCAAAAGCATTGCCTCCGGCTGAAAAGCTGAAATACATAAGTTTGTTTACAAAATTTCAAGATGTCTTTTCGTGGAGTTATGAAGACCTCAAGTCTTTTGACACCAGCATTATTCAACATAAAATACCAACCAAGAAAATCATAAGCCTTTTAAACAAAAGCTTAGGAGAATTAACCCTATTCTTATGCCATTGATAGAAAAATAAGTTAAAAGGATGTATGAGGCTCAAATCATAGCACCCATTAGATATTCTGATTGAGTCTCTAATTTAGTCCCCACTAGAAAGAAAATAGGAGAAATCAGACTCTGTGTTGATTTCAGAAACTTAAACAAAGTCACATTCAAAGATAACTATCCTCTCCCTAAAATGGACCATATTCTACAAAGGGTAGTAGGGTCATCCAAAATTTCATTACTTGATGGATTTTCTAGATACAACCAGTTCAACCTAAATATCAATCAAAGAAAACATTTACCACTCCTTGGGGAACTTTCATGTAATTGAAAATTCCCTTTGGACTGATGAATGTTGGAGCTACATTCCAAAGAGCTATGGACATAGCTTTTGCAAAGAAGACACATCACTTTCTAGTCATTTACCTAGATGATATCACAATATTTTCCAAAAAAAATAATGAATATCTGGATCATTTGAGAAAAATATTCATTAAATGCATAAAAATTGGTATTTCCTTGAATCCTAAGAAGACACTCTTTGGGTTAGAATAAGGTAAACTCGCGGGACACATAATTTCAAAAGAGGGAATTAGAATTGATCTGGCTAGGATAGAAGCAATCTTAAACATTAGTTATCCTAGAAACATCAAAGAATTACAAACATTCTTAGGTAAAACAAATTTTCTTAGAAGATTCATTTCTAATTTAGCAGAACTAATTAGAGAACTGAATAACATGTTAAAAAAGGATTCAGCACTTAAGTGGACATTAGAGGCTAAACAATATTTTGAAGCAATCAAAGAAGCTCTCACTAAAACACCTGTCCTCATACGTCCTAATTTCAAAAAATATTTTATAATTTTTTATTTTGCTTCAGAACACACCATTGCAGTAGTCTTGTTGCAAAAGAATGATGAAGGTTAAGAACAACCCATTGATTTCTTCAATAAAACCTTTAGAGATGCAACACTAAAGTAAAATATTATGGAGAAACAAGCACTTGCTTTAGTGAAAGCTATAAAATATTTCAGATTCTATATTTTATACTCCCACATAATTGCATATGTTCCAAACTCTGCTGTAAAGGAAATTATAACTCAGAATGGGTCTGATGGAAAAAGAGACAAATGTATTGCCACTATATTGGAATATGACATTGAAATAAAGCCTAAAAAATTGATTAAAGGCCAAGGTTTAGCCAAACTCATGGCTAAATCAAACTGTCGAGCCTTATATATAAATTTCATTGCAGAAATAGATGATTAGTGAAGCTTTTTTAGATTCACCTTGGTATGTAGACATTATATTTGTTTTACTCAACTTACAAGCTCCTCCTGGTTTATCTAGAACTAAAAGTAGATTTTTGAAAATGCAAGTAATGAAATATTGTATTATAGATAATTATTTATTTTGGAAAGATCATGGTGGAATTCTATTAAATTGTTTATTGAAAGATGAAGCTGATAAAGTCATGCAGGAATTTCATGCAGGAGACTATGGAGGACACCTTTACTAGAAAACAACTGCTGATAATATTTTGAGGGCAGGTTTTTACTGACCCACTCTTTTTGAAGATGTCAGAAAGTATGTGACCTCCGGTCACAAATGCCAAATATTTGAAGGGAAGAAGAAACTCTTACCATTACCCCTCAAACCCATCTCTGTAAAAGTGTCATTTCAACAATGGGGTTTAGACTTCACTGGTGAAATTCACCCACCCTCCTCTGCCCAACATAAATGGATTTTGACAGCAACTGATTATTTTACCAATTGGATAGAAGCCATCCCTTATAGACAAGCCACAGACTCTGTCATTATCTCATTTCTTGAAAACAACATCCTTTCTAGATTTGGATGCCCAGAAAAGCTCATTACTGATAATGTTGTTGCCTTCAAATCCAAGAAAATGATAGAATTTTGTAACAAATACCATATTAACCTTGTCCATTCCACTTACTATTACCCTCAAGGTAATGGACTTGCAGAATCCTCAAACAAAAGCCTAGTTAATATCATCAAGAAGCTGTTGGAAGATAATAAGAAAACCTCGACTAAAAGGTTGGTTAATGCCTTATGGGCAGACAGACTAACTACAAAGAAATATATTGGTACCTCTCCCTATCAATTAGTATATGGGATTGATGTTGGTTTTCCATCCTCTTTAGGCATACCAGTGATGAAAATGATTCAAGAGCTGCAAGTAGAACCAAATGAAATCCAAAGGAGGATAAATCAGACAATTCATTTGCAGCAAACCAGGGAAGAAGTTTATATCAAATCTCAAGTAATCCAAGACAAAATCAAAAATATTTTTGATAAAAAAACTAAAGAATATGATTTTTACATAGGTGATAAAGTACTCAAATGGGATTCTAGAAGAGAAGACAAAGGGAAACATGGAAAATTTGATTTTCTCTAAAAGGGCACATACATCATTTATCGTTACACAGGTAACAATGCATTTTTCTTGAAAGAGTTAGATGGAACAGATTTACAAGCTAGACTAGTCAATGGTAGAATGTTGAAGCACTATTTTTCACCGGATTAACTAGTAGTTCATTTTGCTTTGTTTACTTTTCTCATTGTAAATATCATAGAAAATGTTTAGATTGGATTGGATGATTGTGTTCTAAAATTGAAGCCCGAAGAGAAGGCCCTAAGCTTTGAAAGATATAACATCGTATGTTTGAATAAAGGAGATCAAAGAAAGCAGTTCCAAGGCAAGCAAAGTCAAAGTTCCAAGGCCACTAGTCAACAAGTTCTAGACATCTCTTCAGGAGATGTCATCTGCAAGTGGAGCCATTGTTAGGGTCCTATAATAATAGGGATCATAATTTTGAATTGACTATGTTAAGTCTTGTAATACTGTACATACCTTTACTTTCTGCAAATGTTTTCCCATATTAAAAAATTAAAAGAGGGTATGTCCTAAAAGAAAAATCAAAGGACCAAAAGAAAGAATATTAAAAAAAGAACATAAAGTATGAACCCCACAAAAAGAAACAAAAATATATCCTGAAAGTGTTGCACATTAAAATGCCACTACTCTTAGTTTACTTTTGCAAATAAAAATTGTGTGCAGCTTGTCCAAAATTCCACAATTCATGATGATCATATAGTTTAATATTGATTCATTCATTGCTTTAAATTTCATGTCATGATAGTTAGTGAATAAAGATCTGGACAAACCATTTAATCTTGGCAGATCAGTAGTTAGGTAGAGAATAAAAATGATCTCATCAGTTTAATATGAGCCATTGGAAGTCATAAGGTTAGAAGTAGATTAGTTTTCTTATTAAAATAAAATAAAAGGGTCAACAAGCTCAAATGTACCCAATAAAGGAAGTAAAAAATATTAGAGTAAAAAAAGGGTAGGCAGAAGACTTTCACAAGTCATGGAAAGCATCAATTATTTCATCTCATATCGCTAATATCCTCCTAAATCCCCTTCCCTTTTTAAAATACACCTTTCCCCTTATTCTACCCCTTTTCCCTTCCTAAAAACGCCTTTCCCTAGTTAAAAATCCAGTTCCCTTTGAAAAAAATACCTTCCCCTTTATTAATTCCACATTATTCAATTAAAACATGAAAAACCCACTTTCCATAGTTTTAAATGGTTAAAGTAATGCCAAGCCCCACTTCCCTTTCTGATTTGAATTCCCCACTCAATATAGTACCCTTGCTTTATATATTTCATTTACCCCCCACTATATTAATATCCCCGATCTCATATCATATTAACCCCCATTTAATATATATTTAACCCCGCACTTACTCCCCGATATCCTTTTAACACCTATTCCTAGTGCATTTCTAAAAATCCCGCATATATATATCCCGACCCCATTTTTATTTCATAGCCTATATTTTATCTATTATTTTAACTTTCCCCACTTTCACTTCATTTACCCCTCCAATATAAAAATCTCCTCTCGCTAACATATAAATCTCTTCATATAATCCCGATCCATTTCATATTAAACCCCTCTACATTCATAATACCCCGTTCCCACCTATCAAAACACCCTAGCTCATCCAACCATCCGATTGGCGCTACCCATATCTAACCATTCCCGAACTCGTTCGCACTATCAACTGTCTGATTTTTAAAACCAATCGAGAGTGCGAAATGGGTGGTTTCGCACCCCCGCCCATTTTCCATGTGGCAATCCCATATTCTATCACATCCTCCATCCTAAAAAAACCTAACCACTTTCATGATGCGATAATCTACTGTGTTGGTGGATTTGATGCACGGGTGTATGAAATCACAACAATTTAAGGGGTGTGGTCTACCCCTATAAACTATTGGTCACAGGCAAAAAGCAGTGGAGCTCAAAAGCATATAATATAGAGGAAGAAATATGCGAATGTATGCTCAAAGTAAACTAAAAACTAAAACACAAATATACAGAAGCTATTGAAGAGAGTAAAAAAGATAATAATGCAAATGATGGCTCAAAGGCCTCTTCTTATTAAACGTTTGAAATGGAGAATAAATTTTACCCACTTGCCAAAGGGCCCCTAGGCAATGGCTCCAGGTCCCAATGCAAGGATGTTGGTTTCCAAGCTCTGCCTCTGATGCAGTCTCCCTCTATCTCCGCTGTGATGGACTAGGATTGTTGGGTGGCCAAAAACTGAGTCCCCTCTATCTCCAGCTCCGGGTCACACATTGCTGGTATTTCTTGGGAAATTCTGGCCAACATAACAATGTGATCACCATTTCTTCATCTCTTGGTGGCTTTATATAGGGGATTTCAAATCCTCCTTCCATCCCTTGGTACATGATGGATGGTGACCCAAGGGAGAGGTATGATTCCATTGTATGCTCCAAATATTCCTTTGTGTGATCACATAGTGTCTAAGGAGGCGCTGGTGGCTGTCCTTAGGCGGTTTCATATAAGGAGTAACTATCCTTTGCTTTGTGTGGTCCCAAAAAGTGACATTTTTCCATTTCCAGGAATGTACGCTTATTAGGCAAAAAGGCATGCAGAAGGCGATCTTCTCGAAGGATTAAGTGTGCAATTTAGCATTAAAGACTAGTTCAAATTTGATTTTCTCAAAACCTTAGAGATTTTAAATACTTCTTGATTCCATAATGTGTTCCTGTCCTGTAAATCCTTAAGCTTGGCATTAATTAACGCCATATTCTCCTGTACAATTGTCCAATGTTAACAATTTCCCCCTAATGTGTGAGGTCTAGGAAGGACTGTATAGATGAAATACATTATATATAGAGAGAGAGGCCTACGTGAATCTTGGAATTGACAACACCTTGCACCATTTCCTAGATGACCATGGCCTAAGCGGCCCCTGTAAGCAAACAAAATATACAACATATATAAAAAATTTCAACAAGGCAGGCATGTCCCATGCTCATGATTCTATTGCTAGTTAAACAAAATTGACAGATACATGTGCTGTCTACGTCACTACCATGGTAGTGATGTTGGCGGTTGTTCATGACAACTGCTAACGCCCTCAGGGGTGCTTTTTCTTTGACGATAGGTGGAATGTGGTACCCATATGCATAAAATTGGTATGGCATCTAGCTACACAATGTACACATATGTACTGGCTGGGACCTTCCCGTGTAAGCATTGTTGACAAAGACGCTTATGGAGGCACGAGTCTTCGATAGATCTTAATCAAAGTGCAATGGTTGTAAGGTACAATACCATCTTGACATGAAATCTTTTGTCATAGTCAAATTTTAGGAGGATCGATGACATCTGTGGACAATGATGTCTCCCACAGTGCCACCCAAGGATAGCCCTTTACATGGGGAGGGGTGATCCAAGGTACCGCTTCCTTTTTGGAAAGAAGGTGTCGAGGTCGACAAAAAGGAAGCCTTAACCGAACCATGGGTCACTGACCTGAGAACTCAAGGACCTAGATGTGATGAGTTTAACATATGCATGTTGGTGAGAGGTGACTAAATGATGGGGATTTAGTGGCCTGAGGTCGGAGTATACTTTAGCATCTTGGCGACAGTCATAGTTATTTTTGAAGGGAAAATCCTTAGAGTCAGTAGGACTTCCAGGGTGGGTATGAACCGGCTATGAATGTCATTATGGTGCGTGTGTGGGGGTGAAATACTCTAAAAAAAGGGAATGAGGGACTACTACCATGGGGGAAAAGATGAAATATGGGGGTGAGGTGGTGAAGTGCATCATTTGCGGTCTTTGTACACTTACCAAAATAATAAAATAATGAGGTTTGGTTTGTACAAAACACAAAGACGGGTACCCCGAAACATGAAAGGGTTCATTCACTGAGGGTGTGAGGATGGTGTTTTTTTGGTGGTGGGGATCCCATTGGTTGGTCTCATGTGCGGGTGTTGGCTCGAGGGGTCCTGACCCAGGTTCGGATGTTCAAGGTTTGCCAAAAAAACCCCATACTATAAGCCCTTTTAGTAGTGACCTGCTTGCGCAAGCCAAAGTCTCACCCAAAGTAGTATGGGTGGGTGCTGGAACTAGGTTTCCACACCTTGGGAGAGGGTAGGTAAGTCAAGTAGAGTTGTGTTCCACCTTATAGTGACTAGATCTTGTATCAGAACACCTATATCTACAGATTCCCTTTGCATCCACGTGTGCAACAACAATGATACTCACAGAAATCAATAGATCATGAACTCAAATAATGGTAATGCATCTATTCCAGATATTCTTTCATGAAGTGAAATAGAAAAAATCCAGATCGCAGCATAAATAAGTAACACAAGTATGTTCGCAGCTTAAATCAATAACACAACAACATATATTAAGTAACCAAACATCATAGATTCATATCACAGTAATTCCAGTGGATTTAAATATTCAACAATGCTTCCTCATTCATTAATCCTTCATATCTACTTACAATACCCCAAAACCCAACCTATGCACATAGTAGTAGGGTCCGCACACAGCAGGAGAAAGGCCCTCCGTGCGCAAAACATCAGGAGTCCTTACCCAACAACCCTAACCAGATCTATCAATTCACACTTAGCATCAATCTCTTGTCTTTCTTAGTCTGCCCTACAACTCAAAAAGGTTCAACTACTTATACTGTTTTAGCCTACACATCTAATGTTTCGCAAAACATGGTTTGCAGACTCTTGGTCTACCCTTGACTCATTTACAATGATTTAGGGGCTTTGACTAACCCCAAAAACCCTACGCTAATAAAAAATATACAAAATGGACTAGTTTTGCAGCTTGCAAGAGACCTTGTTCCAACAGTCCCCCAACACAATCTTGTGACTCATCCCGAGTCATTGTGATGGTAGGTTCTTCACCTGAAAGCGTAGTGCAGTGAGGGTGGCGATTAGTGGAGGTAGCACCTCTTAACTCTAAGCCAGGCACTCTGTGCAAGGTCCACAAGCTTTTGGGATGTTGGTCCTTCGGGTGTTGCGATAACGTTTTACAATGTTTGGCTTAGTCGTGTGACCGCGCCATCGGAATCTTGTGAGAGCTGGAGGGTTGTGGTATCCCATGGCTTCAATCATTCCTCGATGATGTGCTTCTTGTGCCGGATTTTCTCAATTGCGTCTTGGAGAGTGATGCTGGTCCTCAAATGTGCTAACCTGTTATGAAACCAGCTCAAAAAATAGAAGAAAAGAGATATCAATGCCTTAGAAATAAGCCACTTGGAGGGGGCAACCTCCAATACATTACATGAATGAACAATTATTGGATTATTTAGATTACAAAACCTCCTTTCTATATATAGGAGTCCATGGGCCCACAATGTAATCCTAGCCGACCTAACAATCATAATTTAAGGGCACAATAATAACAATATGGGGGTTACAAGGGTACAATAATAACAATAAGGGGGTTACACTAACAACAATAAGGGACTATATTAGTAATATAGGGACCTAACATGCCCCTCTCCTTCAAAAAGTGTTGTCCTCAATGCTTGAGTAGCTCTGGGTGCTTCTGTATAAAATTCTCATCCTCCCATGTAGAACCTTCAGTGGGTAAGTTCTTCCACTTGATGAGATACTCTGAAATTGATCGATTCTATAGATGTTGAGTTCTTGTTTCCGTGGCCGCTTCAGGTTCCAATATATTTTTCCTTCCTCATCAAGTTCTGGGAATATTGTTTGAACTGGAAGCTTTTCACCTATAACCTTCATTAAGCATGAAACATGGAAAATTGGATGCACTCATGAAGAAGCAGGAAGCTCCAATTTGTATGCCATAGTACCAATCTTTTGCAACACCTTGTAAGGACCATAGTACATTGGCAATAATTTATTATCCTTATTAGATTGCTTGAGGGACATTTTTTTGTATGGTTGTAGCCGTAAAAATACCCAGTCTCCTACATCAAAACTTCTCTCACTGCGATGTTGATCTGCCTGTTGTTTCATTCGATTTTGTGCCAAATTCAGGTTGTCCTTTAAGACTTGGAGAACTTCTTGTTGATGCTCGATGTGATCTTCCACTACTTGAACCTTCAAATTTTCTCTTAAAGATGATGTGATGGATGGTGGATGATATCCATAAAGTTCCATAAATGGAGACCAAGTGCTATTTATGATGGAAGGAAGTGCTATACCACCATTCGATGGTAACCACTTATTACAACCCCATGCTTGTTTATCGGATGCAAAACAACGAAGATATCCTTCCAAACATTTATTTACTGTATCTCGGTTTGACCAACGGATTGAGGATGATAAGATGAGCTATGAGCTAGTTGATTACCCAAACAAGAAAATAATTTCGTCCAAAAATTTCCAGTAAAAATGGGATCTCTATCACTTACAATAATTTTTGGGTTTCCATGTAGATTTTGAATTGTTTCCATAAATGTAGTAGCAACTATACTTTCTTTAAATGGATGAGATAATGCACAAAGTGTGCATACTTGGAAGTTTATCAACTACCACCATGATGACACTCTTTCCTTCGGATTTAGGTAAACCTATGATAAAATCCATTGAAATTTCCTCCCAATGTTGACTTGGAATGGATAAAAGTTGTAGAAGACCGAAGGTCTTAATTGTATCAGTGTTGATAATGGCAAATAAACATACCTTTGAATTTTGAATATCAGATTTAAGGCCATCCCAAAAAAACTCTTTCTTCACCATATGGTAAGTTTTTAAAAATCTTGAGTGTCCTCATAAAGCAGAAGTGTGCAATTCCAAAAGAATCTTTTGTTTTAGTTGGGAATTCTTACAAAGATATAAGCGATCTTTGTACCATAAGGAATCATATTTCCAGCTAAATGTATCAGATGTACTAGGATCTTGTTGCAACTTTTGAATGAGTGTCCACACTTCTTCATCCTTCTTCCATTCATCTCTTGCTTTGGTTATCAGTACGGTTGGATAATAGAAATGGCACAAAGCAATGCTTCCACCTCTTCATTCTTTCTTGAGAGTGCATCTGCAACAACATTTAGCTTCCCTTTTTTGTATATTATTTCAAAGTCATAACCCAACATCTTCGTGACCCATTTTTGCTGCTCTTCTGAAGATAGTCTTTGTTCCAAAAAGTTTTTAAGACTATCTGTTGATCAGCGGTTGTCATTGATGTCAACCCAAGCAGCACCAGGGACTAACCCAATATTGCATGGGAATTTTTACCTACAAAATTAATATATTCTGGGTCAATAATGTTTTTTATGGTTTCTACTTGTCGAGATGTTTCCGTTGATATATTGCACGCGATGTAATTCTTCACATTTTGAGAGATATTCATGTTTGAAGTTTGTACCCCTAGTTAGTGGGCTAAAACCCCATGGGGTTGGGGCATGGGTCATTGAAAAGTAATAATTAATATTTTTTATGCTTCTAAAATCCCTCCCACATTCACTTGTTGAAGCCCCTCTCAACTTAAGCATTCATATAAATTGTGATCTTCATTTCCTCCTTATGCAAGGGATTTGGCAATCTGAAATAGGTCATCTTGGAATTTTCACTCTAACTTTTTTTCTATGAGGGTTCAGAAGCTGAAATGTTTATGAGGCAAAGGATAAATCCCGAGGAAGCTACAGTAAAAATTTTAGATCAAGATGCGCAATATTTTTGGAGATATGATCTGTGTAAGTCAGGGTTTTGCAGGCTCCTGAAATTCATCTCAAAGAAGTGACCTTGGTAAAATCTTCATAACTCTCTCTCTGAGTATTGGATTGGAATGCTGTAAAAATTGATGGATAGTGCACAGTCTGTAACCTTCGCGCTATCAATTTCAGAAACAAAGGAATAAAAAGTGACACATGGCACTCCGTACAAGTGTGCTCTGTTGAAACAGTCCATAATTAGGGCATTGTGAGAGATTGGGTATAAATCTCTCTTCAAGAATCCAAATTATGTTAGACCCATGGCATTGGAAATATGACTAATAGGAATACTACAGGACCAAAAATTAGATATTGAGGATTTGAAATGACAGAGATACATCAGATTCAATATCGAGCTCCTAGAAGGCAAGAAAAAGCTAGATCATGTGTTGTCAAGGGTTGCAAAAGACCAGACTTTCTACGGATGAAAAGCAAAGAAAGGTGCAGCAGAGGGTAGCATGACAAGAGCAGCAACCAAGGTGCATAAAAACAACAAGAAGTTCATCATATTAAGTCTTCAAGTGGGCGGCATTGCATACAATCATTGTAAAGGTATCATTGTAAATACATTATTGTATAAATTGTACTATTATCTATCTACCAAGGGTTGAAGAGGCAGTGTTGGGAGGTCTAGGATCATCATTAGGTGGTTGTGTTAAACTTGGGGTTATGGTCTAGTATATCTTCTTCTTCTACATCATTCTATATCATTGTAAAGTGGACCATTTTCCCTGGTACGGGAGTCCATTCTTCTTTTATTCTTCTATAAGGTAGTAGGGTGGTGCTAGGGTGAGTTTAAGCTCATTGGGTGTTGGGGCATCCGTTCAATTGACTACTGAAGAATCTCGGGCGTTGGAGCATCCATCTGGTGGGAGCTGGAGAAGAATGCTTTTCTAGATTCTAGGAAGTTGGAGCTTTATTTTCAACTGGAGTTGAATATTAAAGAATCATTAGAAAAGCATTAGGTGGTTTTTGTCCCGAAGTGGGTTTCCACCTTAAAAACTATGTGCATTTGTGTTCCTCTTGTTTATTAGCTATCATTGTACAAACACTGATAATAATTGAAGATTAACTAATGCTCTAATTGAAAGGAATATCTATCTACCCCTCATTTCCTCTCAAGATTTCCCAACAACTGCTCTCAGAGTTTGGTTCTTCAATAAAAAAGCTGAATGCCCTGAAGAGGTTATTTGTGGAGCATACCAAGAATAAAAATTTCAGTCTGTTAAAATAATGGTGCACTGAAAGGTGAATGAGGTTTATCTTTACAAGGTTACCAAGTATGAATGCTGGAAAATGACTTGACTAATCACTGCTGAACAAGGTAAGAAGAATTTGGTAAATGATGCAAAAGCAAAGAATATTATTATTAGTGGACTTATTGAATCTACTTATCATAAGGTGTTGGGTTGTAAAACCGCCAAAAATGTATGGGACAAGCTTGAGAATATATATGCAGGTGACTCAAATGTCAAAGAAGCAAAGCTTCAAATCTATAGAGCAAAATTTGAGCAACTCAAAATGAAAGAAGATTGCAACATTGCTACATAATTCCAATATGTTGATGAAATAACCAATACTCTGGAAGGATTGGGAGAGCTAGTTAACGAGAAGACTATTATACGGAAGATTCTTAAAACGCTACCAGGGAGATTCAACCCAAAGGTATCGGTCTTAGAATATAGCGCAAATCTGGACAAACTCAGCAAGGAAGAATTACATGGAGTTCTCATAGCATATGAAATGAGACTTGATGAAGAAAAGGGTACTTCAAATCTAGAAACTACGTTCGTTGCATCTAAGCAAACCAATAAGGAAAAAAACCTTCAATTGAAATGACATGCACCTGCAAGTGTGAAGAAAAGGGAGATGATGGAGAAGGTCTTTCAGATGAAGAATATGCTTACTTTACAAGAAAACTAAAACCTGGTAAGGGAAAATTCAAAGGTAAAATTCCATTGATATGTTTCGGTTGTGGTGAGGTTGGGCATTTTGTAGCAAAATGTCCAAACAAAAGTGATGGCAACTCAAAAGGAAAGAAAGGCTTTAAGAAATTCAACAAGCAAGGAAAAAATAAAGGATCCAAAAGGAAATTTCTCTCTAAAGAAGATAGCTCCTCATCTGATGAAGAAAGTGACAGCAAAGAAGAAGCCAATGACAAAGTATTGTTTATGGCCAAGCACAATAAACAAGAAGTATCAAAAAAGGAAGAAGAAGGGTTGACCATAGAAGAATTTTATGAGGAGGCAATCAAGCTTATAAAAGAGATTAATGCTGAGAAGATCCGTTCCAACACTCTTGAAGAACAAGTTCAAGGTCTCAAAATTGAGGTTGAAGAACACAAATGTATTAAAGAGTCACTTCAAAAGAAGTTGGAAGAAAGCAACCAAGAAAGGGAAGCATTAGAAGCCGAAGTAGTCTCGCTGCGTAAGGAAGTGAAGAAGGGAAACCAATCCAAATCCAAAATAAAAACTCTGCATTGAAGAACTCATCTACAATCAACGATCAAGGTTCTAAGGCTACAAAACGTTCTGTTATAAAGCATGGTACAGATCTCTACAACAAAATACAATGAACCTAAGGGATATCCGGGATACAGACATGAAGACTTCATTGACAAGATTCTTCACAAGACATCTCAAAGACGATTCTCTCGACAAATATTTTCATCCGTGTACCAACATATTTTTTCATGGCTAATATTGTCATTCATGTGGAAAATTTGGTCATAAAGTCAGTAGAATGCCCATGTAAAATTTCCAGAACTAACATAATCAAAGAGATTCTTCAAATATGAACCCCCCAGGGCTCAAAGAAACATCAATAGATTTGAAAATTTAAGAAATAATATGGAATGTTACAAATGTTATAACTTTGGACACATAGCCAGAGATTGCAAACTTAAAAATCCTTTAGAAGAATCTTCGAAGCCACAGAATGAATGAACATGGAAGAAGAAGAAGACTGATCATTGTGCTCTCGCTCTCAAGGCTAAAAAAAAGAAAGATGTGTGGTATGTTGACAGTGGTTGCTCAACGCATATGACTGGAGATAGAAGGATATTTGTAACTCTGAAAGAGAAGAAGGATGGAACCATATCCTTTTGAAATGATGGATCTTCAAATGTTATAGGATCAGGTACCATCACTCTCAGAAGCAAAGATGTTATAGCCAAGAATGTTCATTGGTTGAAAACATGAATCAAAATCTGCTCAGTGTTGGACAAATGTGTGATCAAGGACACACAATGCTATTCAACTCCACAAAATGTGTAATTAGGAAAGGCACGTTTGCAAGTCGAGCTCCAAACGGCATATATGTTCTGGATGAAGCAACTAAAGCATGTATACTAGCTAAAGAAGATGAAAGTTGGTTATAGCACAAATGAATGGGTCACATAAACTTTGAAAATCTTGTTAGGATAAGTAAAAAGGAAGCAATACGAGAAATGCCAAGAATCTCAAAACCTTCCAACACACTATGTGAGGCTTGTCGACATGGCAAGCAGACAAAAGTCCGATTTAAAACAAAAAAACACTTTGCATCACATCCATTGGAATTGATACATACTAATCTATGTGGTCCTGTGAGAACAAAAGGCTAATATGGAGAATTATATTTCATGTTAATGATAGATGACTATACCAGGTTGACAGCCGTTAGTTTCCTAAAGAAAAAATCTGAAGCATTTGAGTGATTTAAGATCTACAAGGAGTTGGTTGAGAAATAAACCATTTGAAAATGGTATGTTTACATTAGAGAACAGAGAATTCATCAAATGACAAACAAAACTACTGGTGATAAAAAATGGAATAAAATCACCCTCAACAACATAAACACTTACAAAATGGAGTTGCCTAAAGAAATAGAACTACAGAAATGTAGTATACAGTTTACACCAAAACTGAGTTGAAAATTTTAAATTAAGCAATTGATAATGCATACTTACTATAAATCAAGTCTTCTAAAAAATAATTGCAACAAGACCCCATATGAATTATGGAAAGGAAAACTAGCTAATGTAAAATATTTCAGAATCTTCAAAAGCAAATGTTATATCAAAAGAGAAGATCAAAATTTGGGTAAGTTTGAATCACGTGTTGATGAAGGTATCTTTGTTGGTTACTCACGCAAAAGAAAGGCCTATAAATGTTATAATCTAAGATGAAAACAAATAGTGGAGAGCATAAATGTTACATTTGATGAAGATGGTGTTCTAGTGAATAATGATGAGGATCTAGAATCTTTGAAACTTGAGACAAAGGCTGAAAAAGACACAGATAAAATTCTATAACAATAAGCAACTATCAACTAGGAAGAAGTAAACAATGATCATCAAGATATACCAGAACAACAACAAGAAGCTCCTCCAAGGAGAACAAAAGAGTGGATTCAAAAGAACCATCCATCAAATCAAATCATTGGTGACATAAATGAAGGTCGACAGCTTAGTTCATCACAACAAGCTCACGTTGCTTTTCTAGTAACCTTTGAGCCTAGTAGTTTTGAGGAAGCCAGCTAGAATGAACATTGGGTAGCAACAATGAATGAAGAATTGGATCAAATTGAGAAGAATAACACCTGGGAATTAGTTCCATGACCAAAAGATAAAAATGTCATTGGGAATAAATGGGAGTTCAGGAACAAATTGAATGAAGATGGGCAGGTTACCAGAAACAAAGCAAGATTGGTTTGCAAAGGCTATGCACAAGTGGAAGGAATTGATTTCAACAAAACATTTGCACCAGTTGCCAAAATGGAAGCCATCCGAATGTTTCTCGCCTATGCATGTTCAAGAAAAATCAAAGTCTACCAAATGGATGTTAAGTCAGCATTTTTGAATGGAGAATTAGAAGAAGTTTACATCGAACAACCTGAAGGTTTTCTACTATCACAAAAAGAAGACTATGTCTGCAGGTTAAAGAAGGCTCTATATGGTCTCAAGCAGGCTCCCAGAGCATGGTATGCTCATCTTGATGGATATCTATGTCAACAAGGGTTCAAGAAAGGTACTATTGATAGCAATCTTTATGTACAAATAGATAAAGATAATTTAACAATCGTTGAGGTATATGTGGATGATATAATATTTGGTAGCAATGATGATCGACTAAGTAAGAAATTTTCTACAAAGATGCAAAGTGAGTTTGAGATGTCTTTACTTGGTGAGCCGACATACTTCTTAGGGCTTCAAATATCTCAGCAAGAGAAAGGAATATTTATATGTCAAGCCAAGTACATCAAGGAAATGCTCAAGAAATTCAAAATGGAAGATTGCAAACTCGTCCTTACTCCAATGGTAACAGGTTGCAAATTGAGCATAGACGACTCATCTAAGGATGTGGATCAGAAGTTGTACAGATCTATGATTGGTAGTCTTCTATATGTAACAGCCTCTCGGCCAGATGTTATGCAAGCAGTTGGACAAGTAGCAAGATTCCAAGCAGCACCAAAAGAATCACATATTATTACCATCAAAATAATTCTTCGATATCTAAAGGGCACATAAGAATATGGCTTGTGGTATCCCAAGGGTAACAATCACATTATTCAAGCCTTTACAGATGCAGATTGGGCAGGAAGCGTTGATGATCGTAAGAGTACTAGTGGAGCAGCATTCTATCTAGGTGGTTGTCTCGTATCATGGTTGAGCAAAAAGCAAACTTCAATATCGTTATCTACAGCAGAAGCAGAATACATTGCAGCAGCTTCATGTTGTACTCAAGTCCTTTGGATGAAACAAACTTTGTAATATCTTCAAGTATAATTCAGTGAGCCTATTCCCATATTCTGTGACAACACTAGTGCCATCAGCATCTCCAAGAATATTGTCATGCATTCAAAAACAAAACACATTCCAATCAAATATCATTTTGTTAGAGAACAAGTCGCTAAAAAGAATATCAAATTTTGAGTATGTTTGTACAAAAGAACAAATTGCTGATATCTTCACTAAACCTTTACCTCGTGAAGCATTTGAGTATCTTCGTCAAAAGCTTGGGATTCTCCCAAGTTCTCATTAGATTTTCCTTTTTCAATAATATAAAGCGGGAGTGGAAGTGTGTACAGGTACGCAGGACGATTGTGTGTCAGCGGGAGTGGAAGTGTGTACAGGTCCGCAGGATGGTTCTGTTTCAGGGGGAGTTACCCTTTGCCATTGATGTCAAAGGGGGAGAGAATGTTGAAGGAAGAGGTGTCATGATCGTAGGGCGAGTACTTGTGTTGCCATCAATGCCAAAGGGGGAGATTGTTGATCAACGATTGTCATTGATGTCAACCCAAGTAGCACCAGGGACTAAACCAATATTGCATGGGAATTTTGACCTACCAAATTAATATATTCTGGGTCAATAATTTTTTTTATAGTTTCTACTTGTCGAGATGTTTCCGTTGATATATGGCACACCATGTAATTCTTCACGGTTTGAGAGATATTCATGTTTGAAGTTTGTACCCCCAGTTAGTGCGCTAAAACCCCATGGGTCATTGAAAAGTCATAATAAATATTTTTTATGCTCCTAAAATCCCTCCCACGTTCACTTATTGAAGCCCCTCTCAACTTAAGAATTCATATAAATTGTGATCTTCATTTCCTCCTTATGCAAGGGATTTGGCCATTTCAAAACAGGTCATATTGGCATTTTCACTCTAAAAAATTTTCTACGAAGGTTCAGAAGATGAAATTTTTATGAGGCGAAGCCAAAATCCTAATGAAGCGGCAGAAAAAATTTCAGATCAAGATGTACAATATTTTTGGAGATATGATCTGTGTAAGTCAGGGTTTGTGTAGGCTCCCGAAATTCATCTCAAAGAAGTGACCTTGGTAAAATCGTCATAACTCTCTCTCTGAGTATCAGATTGAAATGCCGTAAAAATTTATGGATAGTGCACATTCTTTAATTTTTTCTCTATCAATTTCAGAAAAAAATGAAGAACAGTGACACGTGGCACGCCGTACAAGTGCGCTCTGCTGAAACAGTCCATACTTAGGGCATTGTGAGAGATTGGGTATAAATCTCTCTTCAAGAATCCAAATTGGGTCAGACCTATGGCATTGAAAAGATGACTCAGAGGACTACTACAGGACCAAAAATCCAATATTGAGGATCTGGAATGACAAAGATACATCAGATTCAATATCGAGCTCCTAGAAGTCAAGAAAAAGCCATATCATGTGTTGTCAAGGGTTGCAAAGGACCAGACTTTCTACGGCAGAAAAGAAAAGCAAGGTGCAGCAGAGGGTAGCATGAAAAGAGAAGCAACCAAGGTGCATAACAGCAGCAAGAAGTTCATCATATGAAGTCTTCAAGTGGTAACGTACACAATCATTAAAATTATCATTGTAAATACATTATTGTACAAATTGTACTAGTATCTAGCTGCCAAGGGTTGAAGAGGAAGTGTTGGGAGGTCTAGGATCATTATTAGGTGGTTGTGTCAAAGTTCGGGTTATGGTCTAGTATATCTTCTTCTTCTACATCATTCTATATCATTGTAAAGTGGACCATTTTCCTCGGTACAGGAGTCCATTCTTCTTTTATTCTTCTATAGGGTGGTAGGGTGGTGCTAGGGTGAGTTGTAGCCTACCTGGTGTTGGGGCATCCGTTCCGCCTAACTACTAAAGAATCTCGGTGTTGGAGCGTCCATCCTGGGAGCTAGAGAAAAATGATTTTCTAGATTCTAGGAAGTTGAGCTTTATTTTCAATTGGAGTTGAATATTAAAGAATTATTAGAAAAGCATTAGGTGGTTTTTGTCTCGGAGTGGGTTTCCACCTTAAAAACTGTGTGCATTTGTGTTCCTTTTGTTTACTGCTATCATTGTACAAACACCGATAATAATTGAAGATTAACTAATGCTCTAATTGAAAGGAATATTGATTCACCCCCCCCCCCGCCTCCTCTCGCATTTCCAACACTACCGTGATCGCTTACCTTGAAGTGTCTTCTATTAGGTAAGGTCTCCATTTCTAGTGCATGCTGTATTGCCAACATTTCTCATAAACAGGTTTTTGCAAATAGTTTTCCTTTGATTTACTTAACTCAAAAGCAATGGATCTTCCTTCTTGCATTAAAACAGCACCAATTCCATTTCCTGGGGCATCACATTCCACAATAAAGTTTTTTGTGAAGTCTGGCATAGCTAGGACCGATATTAGGCACATTTCCTCTTTAAGATGTTCAAAGGCCTTAGTTGCTTCAGGAATCCATCAAAATGTATCTTTCTTCAATAATTTTTTTAGAGGTGCTGCTATGCTCCCATAATACGTAACAAACTTGCAATAATACCCTGTTAACTTGAGAAATCCTCGCAACTGCTTTATGGTTGTGGGGACTTTCCATTCCTTAATGGTTTTTAATAGTTATTTTAGGTCTACCTAACTTCCTAACAATCTCTCATGAGACAAGTAACACATATCTCAAATATTCCACCTCTTGTACTCCAAAGAAACATGTGGATGTTTTTGCATATAATTGTTTCTCCTGCAATAGTTTGAGCACCCTGTCAACATGTTCAACATGATCCTTCCAAGACCTGTTGTAGATTAGTATATCATCAAAAAATACTAGCACAAATTCTCTAAGGAAGGGTTTGAAAATGGAATTCATCAACCCTTGAAATGTAGAAGGTGCATTGGTAAGGCCAAAAGGCATGACCAAAAATTCATAATGTCCCTCATGAGTTTGAAATGTTGTTTTTGGAATATCTTCAGTCTTCATTCTAATTTGATGATATCCTGAACGAAGATCCAACTTGGTAAAATAAATTGCTCCATGTAATTCATCCAATAATTCATCAATCACAGAATGGGAAATTTATCTTTAATGGTGAGCTTATTGAGCTCCCTATAATCCGGACACATGCGCCATGATCCATCCTTCTTGTGTACCAATACTACAGGAGCAGAGAAAGAACTTTGACTAGGTTGAATTATACCCGCCTCTAACATTTCTACAATCATACATTCAATTTCGCTCTTTTGGAAGTAAGGATATCTATAAGGCCTGATGTTTGGAGGAACACTTCCTGGAATCAAATGAATAGCATGATCATGATCACGAATAGGTGGGAGTCCTTTGGGAGTTTCAAACACCTTGGAATGATTGTCCAAGACTTGTTGGAGATCTGCCGAAATAGATGATTTTGATGTTGAAACGTCTAGTGAGCATAATTGTGCAATTACGCCTCGTTTTTCTTTCTTTAGAAGCTTTGTCATGACATTAGAGCTTATTATCCTTCCCGGCTTCCCTTCAATACCCCGTAATTCGACTTCCTTTCCTTCTGAAAAAAATTTCAAGAAAAGTTCTTGAAAAATTAAAAGCTACCGTCCCCAAAGATTGTAACCATTGTACTCCTAGTACAACATCAGCACCTCCCATAGGAATGGAAAGCATTGGACTAGTCAATACATATTCCCCCATGGTTAGTTTGATATTATGGCATTTTCCAGAGAAATTTATAGTTCCTCCATTTGCAACCATCACTTGACATTCTGGTGCTGGGTATAGGAAACAATTTAATTCCTTGGCTACCTTACAATGAATAAAATTATCGGTGCTACCTGAATCAATCAACACTATTACCTTTTTCTTCTTGATTTGTCCTTCTATCTTGAGAGTTTGAGGAGTGGTAATTCCTGCCAGTGCATTACACGATATGGTCGGATTCATTTCTTCCTCTTCTAGGGTTGGTTCCCGGTGTATATCCTCTTCTTGTTCATTTTCTTCTTCCTCTTCACAATCTATGTAAAATAATTTCTTCTCAGCACACTTATGACCTTTAGTGTATTTTCTATCACAACTGTAGCAAAGCCCTTTTGCTCTTTTTCTTCCAATTTTTGTGGTGTCAACCTTGTAGGTTGTGGAAATCTAGGCGTAGCAACACTTCCTTCTTTATAGAATTGAGTGGTAGGCTTCCTTGTCGCCACAATTTTACATTCAACTTTTCTTGCCAACCTGAATGCCTTCTCCAATGAATCAGGTTCCAAAACACGAACTTCATGTTGGATGTTATCCTTTAAAGTTCCTAGGAAGAGATCAATCCTGTGTTCCTCTGTAAGATCAGTTACCCTTATATTCAATTTTTTGGAAGTCCTCAATGTGCTGCCCCACTAAACCCTTTTGTTTGAGATTTATCAATTGGGTAAAGAAGGTGTTGCTCTTTGTATCCTCATAATGTGCTATCATTTCCTCCGTAAAAATTGACCAAGTGACAATTTTTTTACGGGAGCAAAGCCATCGATACCATACAAATGTGTTTTGTTCTAAATGTAAAGTTGCAATGCGTACCTTTTGTGTGTTTTTCACGTTATGGAGATCAAAATATTGCTCCATCTGTAGTATCCATGTTACAGGATCCTTTCCATCAAACTTCCTCATATCCATTTTTGGAATATAGTGGTTCTTCCCACCAACATTAGAGTTTATGAAATCACCATTAGCATTTATTTTATTCTCATCATGAGTTTCCTCTACTATATTTTCACCATTAGGAAACATTTGTTGTATCAACTTTGTCAAACCTTCCATTTCTACTTTTAGATCATTCTTCATGTTTTCCATCTTAGCTTCCATGTCATCCATCTTAGATTCCATGCCAGCTTCCATGCCATCCATCTTAGCTTCCATGCCATTCTTCAAACCATCCATCTTAGATTCCACACCTTTCTTCAAAACTTCCATGTCATTTTTTGTTGCTCTTTGCGAGAGTGAAACTTGTTTCACTTGCTCTTGTAATTTTGATATGTCATGTTGTCATTCTTCATCTTCATGAGTCATAGTAGAGCCTTCTAAAGGCTTAATGGTTGTTGAATTCTTTTTAGGGGCCATTTGAGAATCCAATACTGATAACTATTCTATAATATGCCCTTGGAATCAATTCAACTTGATTCTTCAAACAAGACTTATGCAATTCGGAAAAAAAATACACACCTTTGTTGGAAATATTGTCATTGATGGCAAAGGAGGCAGCAAAGACACAGACAGGCAAAGAGAGCAGCATAGCAGCAAGATGTAGAGAGGGTCGAGCAGCAGAGACAGGGTCATTTAAAGAAGAGGCAGCAAAAGGAGAATGAAGGAAGCAAGGAGCAGCATTAGACAAGAAGAAGAGAAAGAAACAGAGAGACAACAGAAGCAGCAAAGAAACCAGCAATAGAGCGAGGCAGTAGAGAGGTAGCAGAGGCAGCAAAAAACTAAGTAAGGAGCAGAGGAAGCAAATGTCGAACAAGATTGAATATGCTGTGCGTTAATTGTAATATCGATCAGTCAGGGGTAAGCAGAATCATATAAGGTAACAGTGGAAGTGATGTCTATTAATTAAACTATGTTGAAGAATTGCACAGCGAAGCCAATGGAGGCAGCAAAGACAGAGACAGGTCCGAGCAGCGAGGCGATGGTAAGGGAAAGGCGATGGTGGAAGAACCGTTATCGAAAAGAGCGAGAACGAGTCGAATACTGAGACACAAACTGTATTGCAAAGACACGACAAGTTATTAAACGTGAATCACTTCACTCCAACCCGGGTAAGTTACATATAACATAAACAAAAATTCCAGGGAATCGCTACCCACGGCTGGAGTATATGTGCGGCGCATCATATAATCAAAGGTCCAAAGCATATTTATGAAGTTATACGGAGCGCATAATACAAAGTTTTATAAGGCGGGACCCAGACAATATTGCAACTTCGCAACATCATGCGCCATCGCACCATCGCAATATCGCAACTTCGCAACATTGTGCCATCGCACCATCGCTATCATCGCAACTTCACAACTTTCATTGTGCCATCGCACTATCACAATATCGCAACCATGCGCATTATCGCAACCATCACAATATCAGCACATATCGCAACCATCGCAATATCGCAATATCGCAACCATCGCAATATCGCGAGCTTGGTTGAAGCACTCGCACGACAACTATACGCAAATTAGAAATTTGCGATTGCGATCAATCGTGCATTTGAAAACGTGTCGGGTGGGCCCGAAAGGAGTTCTATATGTGTTTTAAAAACGAGGCTTTATTGTATGCTTGCCGAGAGTATGTTAAGGTGTATTAAAAGGGCTGCATTATATGATTAAATCATCTTATAATTAAGCCAAGAGACAAAGTTGGAGTTATATATATATACTAGGCACATCATATATATATATATATATATAACACCGTTGCGATAAGCCATATGGTACTGTAGACCCACGGGCCTCGACCTAAGGGGAGGGCGATTATTAATGTAATACAATTGTGAAATATGTATGTTCCGGCCCTCGCGGAATGTTCCACATCAACAAGACACTTGCTACAAGTCAGCGATGTCACGTATTTTCTAAAAGAGGCACTAATATAAAGCAACAGTTACTATATACAACAGGCTTACACCACGATTAGAGAGGACAAAATAGAATATAGAGCAGAAAAGAGTTAAAACACAATCACGAGATAAAAAGACAAAACACAGATCAAAGAAAAGACAAATGCACAAATAGCCAAGAGGGGTGAATGAGTGAGATGGGAATTCACTTTGTAATTCGGAATTTAAATATTTTAATTGTTTTTTTATTGTTTGTGATGCATTGGCAAGTCTCCGAGAGAGAACAAATTCCCACTGAAATGTTAAATTGATACCTACTGAGCTTATATTTTTCACTACGAGTAAGAAGATAAAAGGAGTGAGAAGGCAGAAGGTGACAAAGAGACATGACTTTCCATTTCGAATTCCAAGTAGAATGCAAAACGAGTCATGTGAGGAAATCTATAAATAATATCATCTTGATATGCAAAAAAGAAAGGGGAGAGAGAGAGTTAATCAAGTGAAGGTAGAATATAGAAGTGTGAGGGAGAGAAGATTAAGAAAAGCATAATAGAAGGAGAAGCTACGGTAATCGGGGCTGATATCTAAGGTAACATCAGACAAACTTTCGGTTTGATAAATTGAGGAAGTTGGAGCTTCCCTATCAAGTTAGCGGCTTGATAGGCTATCGATTTATGCGTAAACTGCAGGTTGGAAGCCTCACCGCAGGTTGGTGCACACGCAGAAAATTGAAGGGAGTTGGTGCTTCCTTGCAAGTTGTAGCTTGCGAGAATTGAGGATAGAGAGCCTCCTATAGGGTTGGTGCACTGTGCAGTAAAAAAAGTGGTGAGAGGAAGATGAAGCTTGCCTTTGCATCACAACAATAATAAGATGTGGTTTTCTCCCTTTATGGGTTTCCCACTTACATCTGTTGTCTACTATGTGTGCTTCTTATGTGTTGAAGAGGTGATTATTTCAATCTGCTTAATTCATTGTTGCTTTCAAATTAAGTATGGTATCACAATAAATTAATATTGGCTACAAATAAGATTGCTCACATATTAAAAGGCTATGAAATAACTTTGGTGAAAATTTTTAAAAGGAAAGCGAATGTATGTATTAAACCGATTCACCCCCTCTCGATTTAATTAAAGATTCAACAATTGGTATCGAGTAGAGTTTCCTTTGTACAAGTCTAAAAGCGAAAGGAGATCCTAGGTTCCCATTATGGCTAGTAAAGAAGGATGCTCAACCAATAAAGCCCCTTTCTTCACCGGGTGAAAATTATTCTTTACACGAAAATCGTAATGAGGACATACATAATGTCTCTAGGAATAGAAGTATGAGGTACAGCTGTGGAATTAGGGATATGCCCCAGAAAGCAAGCGACACGTAGAAAGGACTCAAAACAAGATTTTGTGGCTAATGAAAAAGCCATGAATGCCATCTCCGAATGGATTATGTGAAGCGAGAGTTTATTAAAGTAATGCACAAAGACAATCACTTAAAAAAATATGGGATACTCTTGAAAACATAGCATGAGGGAGACCGAAAGTAAAGATCGCAAGAATTCAAGTCTATAGAGCGAGTTTGAAAACTTAAAAATGAATGATGATGAAGACATTGCAGTTTCTTCCTAAAAGCTACGAGAAATTATTAACAATATGAAAGCTCTTGGAGAAAAAAATGCCGTAGAGTATAATTGTGCAAAAAATGATTCTAAGATCTCTTCCATCCGTATTTAATCCCAAGGTGTACGCAACAAAAGAAACAGCTTGATTGGGAGACCTTGACCATGAACCAGCTTGCTTGGAAATCTAATGACTCTATGAAATGAGGCTCCCGGAGCGAGAAAGAAGCCAAGTACAAGGAAGCAGACCTTTCTAAAACAAAAAAAAGAAAAGAAAAAGAAGAAGAAGGAGAGGAGGCATATGCTCTTGCTCGAGATGAAGAAGAGGCAAAGTTTGTCAAGAAATTAGATAGAGGCTTAGGTAAATACAAATGTAAACTCCCCTTCAAATGCTTTAACCGTGGAAGAGTGGGACACTATGCTGTGCTAA
This sequence comes from Pinus albicaulis, assembly GCA_034641835.2. Taxonomy (NCBI): domain Eukaryota; kingdom Viridiplantae; phylum Streptophyta; class Pinopsida; order Pinales; family Pinaceae; genus Pinus; species Pinus albicaulis. Next base: position 1,216,786,508 of record CM076572.1, on the reverse strand, counting down.
GTGTCCTCACAAGAAAGTAAGAAATCAAGCTCAAGAATCGAGAGAAAAGACACATCAAAGAACTAGCGAGATAAAGGAAAGAAATTCGACGAGAAAATCCTTCTATGCTCAAGAAGACGAACATATGATGCATCTAAAGACTCGATGAATCCCCGGGAGGAAGAGGGAACCTGCTGAATTTTTACCGATGGCCATAGAAGATCTTGAAGGACTCTCTTGCTAGAAGAAGAAGAAGAAGGGGAAGCTCGAACTTGAGGGGAGCTAAGAAGCAAGTGCTTTGGAGGAGATTGGATGGACTCAAATTAAAATGTAGAAAACAAAAAGAGATTCTCCTCAAATGTGTGAAAGAAGAACAAAATTCAGAATTCCTCACATGCGAAATGGGAAGGTAAAGCTTGAAGAAGCCAAGAAGATAGAAGATATGTTACTTCAGCAAATCAAGGATAAAACTCAAGAACAAGAGAAAGCGGAAGAAGAAATCATATGTACGAGAAGAAATTAGAAAGTGCTCAACGAGAAAGTGTCTATATACCCTTCTCAAATGACAAGCTCTGGTAAGTTGAATGAAAATATTGGATGCTCAAAGATCTCCTCTAATAAAAAACTAGGATAGGCTATGAAGGAGAATCAAGTAAAAGGAAAAGAAAAGGAAAACAAAAATATAGAATTTTGTGAAAGCGTAAAGAAAGATGATGAAGCTGACTCCAAATAATTCCTACAAAGGGAAGAAACATATAATGAGAAAGAAAGAGACAGAAGAAACTTCTAATAACTAAGATTTGTAACAAATACTAAGACAACGAGAGAAAGGATCATATACCCTTGAGTATATCAAATTTGGAGGAAGCCATCAAAAGGAGAGATTCTTGCCTCCGTATAAGATACGAATGCCACTGTTATGTGCTGCAATAAGTCGGGACACATTGCCGCACTCTTTGTCATGCAAGGAGGAGGAATGATTCAAAACCAAACAAAGATGCAAGCATGGAAGAGACAACACTTACAGATCAGGCATGCAAGTAATTTCTATGGTTATTGTTTTTATTGTAAGGATTTTGGCCATAGAATTATTGAATGTAGAAAGTATGGACAAAAGACCTGAGTGTTCAATACCTCAAGGAGGTTTACGTAGTCAAAAGTAATTTTGTTCATGCTCACAGTGTACTCAAAAACTGATGATCAAATGTACTTGATATGCAATCAAGTTGGACATATGCCTTTCAAATGTCCTTTGAAAGAGAGTGATTCATCATCTCACAAAAGATATAAAACAAAAGGATGCCTCCAATGGAAAAAGAAGGAGAATAAGTGTGACCTAGCTCTAATCGAAGCTCAAGACCCGAAAAGCTGCTGGTATTTGGACAGAGTGGTTGCTCTAAACACATGATTTGGAGACAAAAGCAAGTTTATAACTCTTAATGAAAGGAAATCGCGATAAATGTTACTTTTGGCAATGATAAATCAGAAGATCAAGTGGAAAAGGCTCGATCGAGCATAGACAATGGCGGGAGGAAAGGCCCAAGATGTACTATTTTTGGATGGAGACCTGAAAGCAAATTTACTAAGTGTTAGTCGTGATGTGTGACAAAGGTACAGCATGAAGTTCTTTTTAGAGCACAAGATTGTGAAGCTCGGATCCAAAGCACCACGGGTAAGACTATCTTTGCTCAAGGGTGTTCGACCGCAGAGTAATGTTTACATTGTGGAAAGAGTGGGAGATGAAGCATGTCATCTTAGCAAGCTAGAAGAGTCATAGGTTATGGCATAAAAAGGTTGGGACATCTAAGCTTTGATCACATCATCAGACTAAGTAAGAAGAAAGTTGTCGAGAGACATGCCGAGAAATTAAGAGGCCTTCTAATACCATATGCAAATCTTGTCGATTAGTAAACGAGACCCATCGACATCCTTTAAGGCCAAAGAGGATTTATCAACAAGAAGACCACTCCGAAGCTTCTGTGCACATGGATCTGTGTGGACATCTCGCAAGAACTAAGACACCAAATGGAGAATCCTATTTCATGCGACAATAGATGATTTCTCCCGTAATGACATGGGTTTCTTTTCTCAAGAACAAATCGGAGCACTAGAAAAGTTTAAGACATTCAAAGCATTAGCGAGGAAAATAAAGCGGGATGCAAGCTAAAATGTATCGAGTCGGATAGTAGGAGGAGAATTCACTAATTATGACTTTGTAGACCTATGCAATGAACATGGCATAAAATAACAATTTACTATTGCAGGGAACGCCTCGGCGAGAATGAGTAGCGGAGAGACAAAATAGATCTCTGTTCAACAAATTAAGCGAGCCATGATGCAAGAGAATAATATTGCTCAAAACTTTTGGGTGGAAATTTGTATACATGGGCGATGCATATTCCTAAACAAAGCTCATTTAAGACCTAACGGCTGACAAGACACCTTATGAGCTATGGCATGGTAAACCTGCATCAATCAAGCACTTTAGAGTCTTTGGTAGCAAGTGCTACATAAAGAATAATGATTAAAATCTCGGGAAGTTCGATGCAAGAGAAGATGAAGGGATATTTCTAGGATATGCATCCAAAAGTGAAGGATACAGATGCTACAACAAGACTCTTCGGAAAATTGTAGAAAGTATTGATGTAAGATTTGATGAAGAACTTCCAAACAAGACAAGAGACATAGATTGCAGCAGCCATCCTGAAAACCATGAAGAAGAGGAGGACCAAGATGATGAAGAAACAAGCAAAACATCGGAAAAATGCTGGACCGAACTCAAGAAACCCCCCTCAAGATACACTCGGAAGAATCATCCCAGAAGATCGGATCATAGGGAGACAAGAAAGCAAAGAGTGGTCCGGACAAGAAGGCGACTAACTGTGAACAAAGCTGAAGAGGTATACATAGCGATGTTGTCACAAATAGAGCCAAAGAAATTTGAAGAAGCCACAGAGCAAGGACAAGTCTTGGGTGAATGCAATGAATGAAGAATTGGATCAAATTGAGAAAAACAATACACAGGAACTAGTTCCTAGACCCACTGAGAAAAATTTCATAGGGATCAAAATGGGTATTCAAAAATAAAAATGAATGATGAAGGACGAGTAATCGGGGAATAAAGCTAGACGTGGTACTGCAAGCGATATTCAAAAATCGAAGGACTTGATTACGATGAAACATTTTCCCCCTGTGGCAGGAATGGAAGCTATCAGTAATGTTCCGGCATTTGCATGCTACCAAAACTTCAAAAAGTATATCAAATGGATGTGGTACATACTGCATTTCACGAACGTGAGACCTAGAAGAAGAAGTCTACATGGAACAACTTGAGATAGGTTTCTCTTTAATAGACAAAGAAGACTATGTGTGCAGAGATCGAAAAAGGCTCTATGAGCTGGACACAACAGGCTCCCTATGCTTGGGTACTCAAGACTGGACAAATATTTGCAAAAACAAGTCTTTTAAGAGAGGTGGAGTGAAACGTATGATCTATACATAAAAGACATGAAAATGAACTCCCTGATATGTGGTAGTGTATGTTGATGACATTATGTTTGGAAGCAATAGAGAAGAGCTAGCAAAAGGGTTTGCTCGATGAGATGAAAACAGAGTTTGAAATCTCCATGATTAGAGAGCTCAATTTCTACTTGGGACATGCGTAATTCAGCAAAATAACACAGTACTTTTCATCCCACAGGAAAAATACTTCTAAACAAAAATGCCGGAAAAAGTTCAAAATGGAGGATTGCAGAAGCCTATGTCAACTCCCATGACCATAGGATGCAAGCTATGTGTTGATGATGGATCTGCTGATATAAATAAAAAACTCTACGGATCCATGATAGGAAGTGCTGTTGTATACTGACTGCATCTAGACCGGACATCATGCTAGCAACGTAGGACTAGTGGCAAGATATACAAGCGACACCTAAACAAAACCATCTTACAGCGATAAAAAGAATACTAGGATATCTACAAGGAACAACACAAGGTATGGACTTTGGTATCCAAAAAGCAAAAGCTTCACTTTAACAACTTACACGAGTATGCAGATTGGGCCATCTGTGTTGATGATAGGAAAAGTACAAGTGGAGGTGCTTTCTATCTAGGAGAAAAGTGCAGTGGCATGGTTAAGCAAGAAACAAACATCCATCTCTCGTCTACATCGCAAGCGAGAATATGTGCGTGAAGACATGTTGTACACTGAAGTCATGTGGATGAAGCAAACTCTTCAAGACATGAAGGTAAGCATTGATGAACCCTATTTCAATCAAATGTATGATAATACAAGTGCTACTAAGTATATCTAAAAATCTCAGTGCCTCATTAAAAAAGAAACCAAACATATTCCAATCAAGTATCATTTCCTCCGAGAACAAGTGGCTTAGAAAATAGTAAAGCTGGAATATGTACCAATGAAAGAACGAGACAAGCGATATATTTACTAAACCTCTTGCTAGAGAACCATTTCAATATTTGAGAGATATACTAGGGGTAGTATCTACAAATGCTACTCTCCAGATATAAAGAGAAAGCACAATTTCGTGGGGAGAACAAAAAGCGAAAATATCATTCCAGGGGGGAGAACAGGCTAGCAAGGGAAAGCATAAAACAAGTCCACGGGATCGGTATTATCGATAGTATCGGCATTATCAATATTGTCAACATAATCTCGGTATTATTAGCATTCGACATGGAAAAGCAACAAGGACCTCTTCAATTGAAAAATGCATCATCTCGTCTCGCCAATCTAACAAAGATTACAGAGGCACTCACAAATGAAAACACAACTATAAAACATATTCCTCAAAGTGTTCTCTCAACAATTTTTATACATCACTACGGAGCGACATGCGTACAAATTCAGCCGAGAAGAGGACCTAGAACATAACTTTCGCAGAGAAAGGTAATGAAAAAAGCAACCCTTTGCCATTGATGTCAAAGGGGGAGGAAGAACAAACAAGAAAAGCAAGAGAAGGCAAAGACAGTAGAAAAGTGGATTGCCATCAATGCTGCAAGGGGAGACTTTTGGAAATATTGTCATTGATGGCAAAGCGGGTAGCCAAGGCAAGACGATGTGCAAAGAGAGCGAGTATAGCAGCAAGATGTAAGAGGGTCAGACATGAGAGACGGTGGTCATTTTTAAAGAAGAGGCGGGAAAAGGAGAATGAAGGAAGCGAGGAGCAACATTAGACAAGAAGAAGAGAAAGAAAACAGGAGAGACAACAAGAAGCGACAAAAGAAACCAAATGATAGAGTGAGCGGCAAAGAGAGAGGTAGCAGAGGCGACAGAAAAACTAAGTAAGGAGCGAGAGGGAAGCAAATGTCGAACAAGATTGAATATGTTGTGCGTTAATTGTAATATCGATCGGTCAGGTAGCGGGAATCATATAAGGTAGCAGTGGGAAGTGGTGTACTGTAATTAAACTATGTTGAAGAATTGCACAGTGACGCAATGGAGGGTAGAAAAAGAGACGAGAGAACGGGTCGAGCAGCGAAGCTGAAAGGGAAAGGCAAAGGCACAGGGGAAGAATCGTTATCGAAAGATCGATGAACGAGTCGAATCACGGAAGACACGAGTGTTATTTCGTGAATCACTACAAACGGCCGGAGTGTTACATATAACATAAACACAAATTCCTAGGAATACGCTACCATCGTCTGGAAGGTATATGTACGACGCATCATATAATCAAAGGTCCAAAGCATATTTATGAAGTTATACGGAGTGCATAATACAAAGTTTTATAAGGCGGGACCCGCACTATCGCATATCTCGCAACATTGCGCCATCGCACCATCGCAATATCGCAACTTCGCAACATTGCGCCATCGCACCATCGCAATATCGCAACTTCGCAACATTGTGCCATCGCACTATCGCAATATCGCAACCATCGCATTATCGCAACCATCACAACCTCGCAATATCGCAACCATCGCAATACTATACGCCGATTGGTTGAAACGAAAGACTAACAAGCTATCGCAAATTAGAAATTTGCGATTGCGATCAATCGCATTTGAAAACGTATCGGGTGGGCCCGAAAGGAGTTCTATATGTTTTAAAAGCAGGCTTTATTGAATGCACAGAGTATGTTAAGGTGTATTAAAAAGGGCAGTTATATGATTAAATCATCTTATAATTAAGCCAAGAGACAAAGTTGGGTTATATATATATATATATAAAGGCGGCTGTATATATATATATATATATATATATATATATATATATATTATATATAACGTCATGTTGTGATAAGCCGTATGGTCGCAGCAGACCCACGGGCCTAGAGAAGCTTAAGGGGAGGGCGTTATTAATGTAATACAATTGTGATATATATATGTTACTGCCCTGCGAAATGTTCCACATCAACAAGACACTTGCTACAAGTCGGCAGTCACGTATTTTTCTAAAAGGCACCGATATAAAAAGCAACATTACATATATACAACAATTACACCACAGTAGAGGGACAAAATAGAATACGAGTATAGCGAGAAAAGAGTTAAAACACAATCACGAAAAAAGACAAAACACGGTCAAAGAAAAGACAGACAGCATGCAAATGACTAGCCAAGAGGGTGAATGAGTGAGCTAGAATTCACTTTTGTAATTCGAATGTAAATATTTTAATTTTTTTTTATTGTTTGTGATGCATTGGCAAGTCTCAGAGAGAACAAATTCCCAGCAGAAATGTTAAATTGATACCTACGAGTTGTATTTTACGAGTAGCGGAGATAAAAAGGAGGTGAGAAGGCGAGAGAGCAAAGAGACATGAATTTCCATTTCGAATTCCAAGTAGAATGCAAACAGTCATGTGAGGAAATCTATAAATAATATCATCTTGATATGAAAAAAAAGAAAGGGGAGAGAGAGAGTTAATCAAGAGAAGGCAGAGAATATAGAAGTGTGGTGCGAGAGAATATTAAGAAAAGCGAGATCGAATGAGAAGCTGCGAAACCGTGGTCGATATCCGAGGCAAATCGACAGAACTTTCGGTTTGATAAATTGAGGAAGTTGGAGCTTCCCTATCAAGTGGTGCAGCTTGATAGCTGTCAGTGTAGGTCGATTTCGAGGTTGGAGCCTCCGTAGGTTGGTGCACGTAGAAAATTGAAGGGATTTGGTGCTTCCTTGCAAGTTGTAGCTTGCGCAATTGAGGATAGAGCCTCTTGTATGAGTTGGTGCCCTGCAGACAAAGGTGGTGAGAGGAAGTTGGAGCTTGCCTTTGCATCACAACAATAATAAGATGTGGTTTTCTCCTTTATGGGTTTCCACTTACATCTCGCATTGTCTCTATGTGTGCTTCTTATGTGTTGAGGTGATTATTTCAATCTGCTTAATTGCTTACTGGTCGTTTCAACTTAAGTATGGTATCACAATAAATTAATATTGGCTGCAAATAAGATTGCTCACATATTAAGCTGTAAATAATTTTGGTGAAAAATTTAAAAGGGCGAATGTATGTATTAAACTGATTCACCCCCCCCTCTCAGTTTAATTAAAGATTCAACAACCTTTTACTTGCTTTTGAGGAGCTTGATATTGAAATTGACTTATCTCTATAATTAAAGATCCTTAATAATTTACATTTGGCATTATAGTAGTACTCTGAAGCTTCTTTCAAATGCCACAGGTCTGACTTGATTTGGATTCTTCAAGACAAAGTTATGTCTAATCTCCCACAATGACCTAATTATGGACTGGTTCTGTAGAACGAACTTGTACGACTTGCCACGTGTTACTGTTCGATCCTTTGTATATAAAATTTATAGATTGGAAACTAAAGTCCTTGTACTTCTAGTCACTATTTACAGAATTCCAATCCGATGCTCAGAGAGAGAGTTATGAAGATTTTCCCACGATGACCTCTTTGAGATGAAATTTAGGAGCCTGAAAAAGACCTAACTTCCACATATCATATCTCCAAACATATTGCGAACCAAACTGTGAAATTTTGTGACGATGGTCCTTAGGCTTTTAGCTTCGCACTCTAACAATTTTAGCTTCCGAACCTTCATAGAAAAAAAATTATAGCAAAAATTTCGCGATGACCTTTTTAAGTGAAATTCAGGAGCCTACAAAAAGGCCTAACTTCCACAGATCATATCTTCGAAAATATTGTGAACCAAGATCTAACATTTTGCGACGATGTTCCTGAGGATTTTGAATTCACACTCTAAAAAATTTAGCTTCTGAACCTTCGTAGAAAAAACGTTATAGCTAAAATGCCACGATGACCTGTTTGGAGAAGCGAAACCCTAGAATCCCAAGCTCTGATACCAAATGTTGTGAAACCAGCTCCAAAAATAGAAGAAAAGAGATATCAATGCCTTAGAAATAAGCCACTTCAAGGGGGAAACCTCCAATACATTACATGAATGAACAATTCTTGGGTGATTCAAATTACAAAACCTCCTTTCTATATATAGGAGTCCATGGGGCCATAATGTAATCTGAGCCGACCTAACAATAATAATTTAAGGGCACAATAATGACAATATGGGGGTTACAAGGGTACAATAATAACAATAAGGGGGTTACACTGAAAAAAATAAGGGACTATACTAGTAATATAGGGACCTAACATAACCGTTGTGTAGGCACCAAGGTGGGCAATGTAGCTTCAACCTGTGCAAAAGCTTCTTCCTGTTGTTGTAAGTCCTGATTGACCTTTCGAAGGACCGGATTGAACTAGACCATGGTCCAAATTTGCATGGCTGATTCTAGCAACTGGGTGCCCTAAGAAATTTTCCCTGTGATAGTGTTCATAGCTTCGGTCAGTAGTGCAGCGCACTGGGCTCGTACCTCTGACGATGTGGTAGGCTGCAATGTGGCCTGTAAGTCGGAGATTTGCTTCTCCATTTTTTCCTTGATGATCTGCATTTATGTCCGAGACGCTTTTACTACTGCAACCATACTTTCTACCTTGGCTCGAGGTGTAGCTACGGCCAGGATCTCATCCAGAACCTCCGTGCAGAGCTGGTGGATCACTGTCTCAAGCTCCACCTGCTGCGATATAGCGAGACAATTTTCTGCATTTTTCCGCACGATGGCCTTCTTGGCCACACCGAGCTATTGATGCACCTCTAGGTCTCACTGGTGGATCTCCTAGATTAGGGCAGTGTGGAGACCCTGTAATGCCTCGTTGCGCAACTTAGCCAGATCCAAGTGTATCCCTGTATCTACTTGGAGTTGGGTTCCTACAAGGGCAGTGCTAGGCAAAGAGCACATATCGCTTTCTTTCAGTCTAGTGTTGTACTTCTGATTTCCAAGGGAGCCCATCTCTGAATTACGTTGGTCTGTAGCATATTTGCCTTCCACTAGAGGGCTCAGAGCTCTGTCTGAAAGGTGTTAATCACAGCCTTATGTTGTTCCTCCATGGCTGCCCATCTATCCTCTGTAGCTAGTGTAATTGTGTCCGTGATTTTTTCGAGTTCACCGTCAATTAGCGTGACCGTCACGTCATATTCTTGGAGTTGGGCGCGCTGATTTTTTCATGGCCCTTTGTTAGGCTCACCTGACTGATTTTTATTATGTAGGGGGTGGTATCTTGGTTATTCGTCCCTTGCATGCTTAGTTCCAACTACAGACTAGCCCCTGGTGTCCTTATCAACGATCTGTGGTAGCTGTGAGTCCCTTTCAGCGGCTGCGTCTGAGCCCCTCTCGCTCGGTCCTGTGGTTTTCTTGGGGTTGATAGGGGGGATCACTCCTATTGTACAAGTCCCCTTCACTTCTCTTTTTCACCAGGGATGAAGCCACTCCTCCACGTTGGGATCCAGAGTGCCATTATTCTATCAATTTCTTCATCCCCCGACCCAATCATGACTTTGGGCTCTATAGGTACTGAAGCTTCCATGGGACTAGGAGCTGTTATTTTAGTGGGAAAAGGGACTTTTGATTTTGGGGGCCTATCAGCAGTGGGAGTGGGTTGCTTTTCCATGAATAGGATGCTACAAGCCCAGAGAACGGTGCAACATAGAGAAAATACATACGGGTTACGGAAGTGATACAAAAATTTTGTCTGAGCTAGCCTTCCTACTTTATAGTGCATATAGCCATCCAATGGTAGGGTAAATGTCACTTGGAACTTACCATCAAGTAAACGGTAAAGAGTCTCAAGGAATCGCCCCATTATTTTCTAACCGCCCACTCCACTCAATGGTAACTTCTCCTCTTTACCATATTTTACTATTCCAACTGTCACTTTTCGCTCCCTATGTGCACTCAGCATACCTGCTGAGCTTGGAATAAACACCCACGCCTCTTGTGCATCCTCCCTAAACACAGGCTTGTTCCTAAGGTATTTCACAACCAAAGACATTTTTTCCCGACAGGTGTCATCCCAACCGAACTGGACCCCATGTGTAAACATGTCTCTCAGAGGCACTGTAAGTAGCGCATATTCCCAAACAAACTTTCTGTAATACCCTGCATGGTTGAGTAGTGAACGCAGTTGTTTCCTTGTTGTGAGAGTCAATGAATATATGATAACTATGCCTTCTATATCCACATCCCCATTCTTATCCAACGTAGGGTGCGTCCCATTGCTACCCATTCGCAGCCTAAGCGGCTCGGTAGTTGTGCGCACCCCTTCCAATTCTAAGTTAGAAGCAGCTCATAGATCATCCTTACCCTTTATTAGGTCTAGGCTACGGTAGTTGACCATTCTTGGTATATTTTTTTTCCCATGTGGGTATTTCCAGTGCGATAAACAGGTGTGATTCACCCCATACCCTAATGTCAATGTCCAGCAAGACTGCGTCAAGTGCCTCTGTCCCGCCTACTAACCCAAATGTTCCCAGGAACTCTTCCTTCAACATCCCCCACTGGTAGGTGCAGCAATGTAGCTCCGCATATAAGTAGCATGCCGAAGGAAGTGGCCCTAGGGCATGAATCAACATGTGAACCCACTCTTTAGTCATCCTATCACACCGTTGTTCTTCCCATAGGAATAGATATTCGTGTGGATCTTCCTATCCAAGGAATGTCTTGATCCGCACACCAGTTGGGGCTTCAAATCACAGGATCATCATATCTCGACATTCCTCCCAATCATGGAATGCCTCATCATGCGTCTCCCACTACTGCGCAGGTGTTCCACGCATGGCTAGCTTAAGGGCCCATAGTCTTCGTCCCTTGGGAACCTTTGCTTCGAATGCTCACAAAAATTCCTTAGTGCTACCAGAACCATCAAAGTAGGGTAGGCCTCTTACCTATGAGGAAATGTAGCAGAAGTCCCTTGTGACTCGAAGACATCGCAGTGTCGAGACATCGTGCAACGGGTTTTGCCAATTCTCCATCTCCCCATCCGAGTTGGAGAAGCATTCACTGTCCTTTTCCTAGCAGAGTTTCTCCCATCGTTGGGTTGATCCAATATTTTCCCTACACAGCTAACTTGTAAATGTGATCTACCTCCTCTTAATCGCGCACTGGCTCTGTGTATCTTTGACCTTCCGCAGGATCTAATGGTACTATCACCCTTGTACTATTATTCTCAAACACCATGCTTCTCTTTTTGAGGTTGATGATACCGCCCATATCTATGGCCCAGTCTAGCCCTAAGAGCGCAGGGTAGGGGTCCGCATCTTCTACAATTTCAATTACCTCAAAGTCAACTTGGGCCTTTACTCTTGCGATATCCACCATAATTTTAGACAACCTTCCTAGTGGGATGATTTTATGTTGTTTTGCCATGCACAACTGAATAGTGGACCATTCCATCTTAGGCTCTCCCATTTGTTGCCAAGTCTATTTAGGTAACACGTTTGCATCTGACCCTAGGTCCAAAATAACCCGATTCATTTCGTAGTCCCCAATCTGTGCAGTCAACCGCATTTCTCTCCCGGTGTGTTTCTTATACCTGTATAGCTTGTGCACATCCTTAACCTTGGTGGGTAGATTGGGTCGCGCTGCGCAACTATCTATTAATGCCTGAAGATTCTCCACATCCTTTGGGTTGCACAGCAGCTTCATACATGCCTGCAAGAAGGCTCGACCTCCTCATCTTCCTTGAGGTTCGTAGGTACTTGAGCAGTGGCTGCCTCTACCTCAGCAAAGTCCTTGCGAGCAGCGACAAATGTTTCTTTTCCCTTTTTTAGGTCCAAACCTTCTTTTTTGATAACTGCTTATCGGATTAGAGGTTCCATCGCAGCCTCCTCCTCAGGCCCCCTAGTGGCCATCCCACTGTGTGTCACAACATTCACACTAGGATCTTTGACTCGCCACTCAACCTTAACTCTCTGCACATTCTGCGTAGGTGTCGACTGTTTTTATTGCATTTTTGCTTTCAAGATTGGGCAATATTCAATTGCATGGTCCAGCTGTCTGCAATATCAGCAAGATTGCCTTGTAGGGTTTAGACAGTCCCTTACAAAGTGTCTTGCTTCTCCATAGTTTTAACAGATTAGCTGACCTCGTCCCCGACCTGCACTTCCACCTCGGCCCCCTTCCCTGCCCCTTGATGGGGAGCCACCTATGCCTGCGAGGGTTCTTGGCGACGCAGATTTTGATTGTATTATATATAGTTTTCCTCTATCAATCATAAAATCATATGTCTGGCATTTTTGTTCATCATGTTCCATCGATCTGCAGAACTTGCACCATTGCTTCTTTACCTCTGGAACATACGCAGCAAGGTAGGGATAGTGGTTGGTATTTTTCAGCCTGATAATGCGACAATCATCACACCATAGCGCTGGCCCACTAGGTCCCGCAGCTTCCCGATGGCACAATGGGCTAGGTCCCCCTGCCTGCATATAGTCTGCTAACAGAGGGCAGTTATCCTTGGTATGACCATTTACCCAGCATCATATGCACCATCTCTCAGTGCTAGCCTCTGCCCCCCGATTCCTTCCACATATTCTAGATCTCTATGTGCATTTCTTCCAGCTGTCCCTGGATCTTTTTGACACCCATCTGAGTCTCGTCCCAAGGAAAAGCTTCTAACTTCATGGCACCCTCTAAGGCTTTCTCCTGCGATTCGAAAATTTGGTGCCTGATAGGTACACGCAGGTGAGGTAGCAACATAGCAATGAACCATTCTATGTGTTGTCTGTCATCATATTGGAATCCCCCTTCTCTGATCACCTTATTTAGTCATTGATCGACCGCCCACATAGATTCAGAAGGCCCTTGCTTGAAACCCTTTAGATCAACCACGATTTTAGAGTAGAACTTAGGTTTCTTAAACTGTTGTTATAGGGCGTTCTTAATATCTTCAATGGTTGCATTTACATTTTGGCTGATGTATCCCATGTACTAGTCCAAATATATTCCTTCGAAGGTAAGGGATAGCTGTGCCCTTTTCAACACATCACTAGCTACGTTCTGCACAGTCCATACCAATCTCTCAAAAAACCAGAACTAATCCATGTCTTCATCCCCCACACCCTTGAAGGTCGGCAAATTCATGTGTGCAGCCATGTCATCTTCAGGTGGTGGAGGTGTAGGTGAATTCTTGCCCCTAGGTTGGTTTGAAAGTGGTGTGGTTGGAGGACTCTACGAAGCCACTTCTCTTACCGGACTGTAGACCAATCTATCTCCTTCTAGGTTGGTTATGTAGTACTTTCCACTTCCCGTTGTGCACCCGTCTATATCAGAGGTCATTCACTCGATATGGCTACACAGAATACCCTTTTCGCATAATAATATCTTGGTCAGCAATGGTAAGGTCTTCAGAAACTTACCTCGGGACCCCTTGAAGAATCTTTGCTCTACTTCAGAGTAGGAGACAAACTGATCGATGGAAAATTATATCACAAATCCTCCTAACACACTGTCTACCTAATGGTCCACTGTGTGAGTGATGGTATTATCAGCCTTTTCTAATTGCTGGATTAGTTTGGGGGCCCACTCTGTGACCCGCTTGTCCTTCCAACACTTCTGAAATTCCACCAACCTTGCGAGCCACTCATGGAGCTCGATCGTGATCATTAGAAAGAAGATCTCTTACATCTTTGTGAAAATGTACTTATTCTTCCACTCTTCGGTGGTCAACCTCTGACTGCGGTTTTATTTTATGAAAAATTCATGAACTTGCTATTCAAACTATTCATCAATTTCCTTTCTCTCAGGCTTCCAGTACGGCCTTCACATTACCTGATCCCTCTCTCAAAATGCTCCTAGTCCTGGAAACATAACCATTTGTTGGCTCAAGGGATCCTGACCCGGGTTCTAATTTTCAAGGTTTGCCAACAAACCCCTATACTATTGGCCCTTTCGGTAGTGACCTGCTTGCGCAGGCCAAAGTCTCACCCGAAGTAGTATGGGTGGGTGTTGGAACCAGGTTTCCGCACCCTGGGAGAGGGTAGGTAAGTCAAGTAGAGCTACGTTCCACATTATATTGACCAGATATTGTATCACAAAACCTATATCTACAGATTCCCTTCACATCCACATGCGCAACAACAATGATACTCACAGAAATCAACAGATCATGAACTCAGATAACGATAACGTAGCTATTCCAGACATTCTTGCATGAACTGAAACAGAACAAATCCATATCGCAGCATAAATAAGTAATACAAGTATGTTCGCAGCTTAAATCAACAATACATTAGCATATATTAAGTAACCAAACATCACAGATTCACATCACAGTAATTCCAATGGATTCAGATATTAAACAATACTTCCACATTCATTAATCCTTCAGATCTACATACAATACCCCAAAACCCAACCTGTGCACACAGCAATAGGGTCTGCACACAACAGGACAGAGGCCCTCCGCGCACACAACAGTAGGAGCCCTTACCCAACAACCCTCACTAGATCTATTGATTCGCACTTAGCATCAATCTCTTGTCTTTCTTAGTCTGCCCTACAACTCAAAAAGGTTCAACTACTTATAATATTTTAGCCTATGCATCCAATGGTCTGCAAACCGTGGTTTGCAGACTCTTGGTCTACCCTTGACTCATTTACAATGCTTTAGGGGCTTTTACCCACCCCAAAACCCCTGCGCTAATAAAAAAAATACAAAATGGACCAGTTTCGCAGCTTGCAGGAGACCCTATTCCAATAGCGGGGTTGATGAAGCGGATGGAGGAGTGTCACAGAAGGGATAATGTTGATGGAAGTATGGTGGGAAAAATGTGATGCGTGGAGGTGCACTCTCAATATGGTTGTACAACTTGGTCATCCAGGAAGGGGGTTTGAGTTTGAATGGTAAACTTGACCTTATGCATGATGAATGAATGGGCACAAGGTGCTTCCCAAACTGAAATGGTATGGCCATGGCGTCACTTATGCTGTGATATATGGTCTACTTTGGGTGACGAGTGCCATGGAGGGGAGGCTCTACTGACCAACGCGGACGTTTATCATGTGCAGGGTGAGGTGATGATAAACGCGGTCGGGTATGAGGACCCTATGGTTTATTTCTAATGGAGAAGTGATGTTAGGATATGCAAATTTTTCTAGGACTCTATCATGCTCGGGGTAGAATGATAACTGCTCCAGAACCTTTAGTGGATACTGTTTTAATTATTTTGTAGGTTCTTCCTGCAAAAAAAACTACCTCAAGTGAAATCATCTTCTTTTCATCAAAACATTATTGAAAGGCATGAGCTTTAAAAAGGAAGATGGGAGGGTGCATACCTGTCGGCGCTGAAATTTTATTTTTCTTGGAAAGAGAATGTGTGGCACTTCTTTCGTTCGTCATGGCATACTGATGATGGTGAAACTTACAGTTTGTAGAATGGACATCTCCTGTTATGGACCTCCGAAGTTCTGGAAAAGGATGATAAATATGGGATTATGGCCCTAATCCTATTTATTTGTACTTGTTGAGTTTTGGGAGATCAAAGGTGCTTTGCAGAGTCTTTCTTACCATTGTGGTTAGCCCATGTACTAGGGATTAGTGATATTATTCCGAGGTAACTTTCATGACGTCCTGCATTGTAATTTCTTTAGTTTTAGGGTGCCAGAGGCCGTACAAATTAGGTTTTAATGGCCTCCGAGTGACTTTTTACCCTATATTATGTGGGAGATATAAGCAAAAGGGTGCCTCCTTTGCATGCGATTCTGAGGGATAGATGCGCGAGGGTGCTTTGTTCCTCCTTTTTGCTTGCAAAGGCACGCCTGTGAAAAATACAGGTGTGCAAGGGCGCACCTGTCAAGGCCATGATGACAAAAAAAAATTATTTTTTGTCTATTTCTGATGTTTTTATCTGTCATGATGGGTACCTATGTTGCTTGGCAGGTTGGTGTGGAGAGAGCGGGACTAGCTCGAGATCCAGACCACTCTAGCTGCTAATGTTGGGGCGCGTCATTAGTTTGCCACATGGGGCCTTTTGAAATTTGCTGAGAATCAGTTTCTGCGGTTGTAAGACCGTTTGTTACGTTACATTATACAACATTGGTGTAGGTTGCACAACATGTTCATGCTACATGGGACGAACTTGGTGATCCGTACTGAGACAGATATTTACTTTGTGACTGCGTTACTACCTCAGGGTGAGGCTCTGAGGTACCCACTCTCGGCTGGGAGAGTGAACCTTGACAGATTCCGCAAGTGGCATTGCAGTGGTGCGCCTCTTACTGAGGGGTGCATAAACATTGCATTAGTGACAGATGTGGTAGAGTCGTGTGCTTTGGCAGCTATTGTCCAACTGGCGTGGTCGGTTGCTCCACATTGGGCATCTGGCCCACAGGTTGGAGTTTTACACCAAATGAGAGGCGGGCATTTTTTCGATTTCGCTCGTTTTTGTTTTGATGGCATGGTGTCGCAATTGAACAAGGTCCAACATGGATCGAAGTATTTTGCGTATGCCAGTATCTTATGCAACATTATCTATGAGCAGGGTGGTGCTGTTGAGGCTAGTGGTGGCAGTGCCTATTGGGGGGCTATGGGAGCCACACATGAGGAGGTGGGCTCCAGTGATGGCGCGACGCGGTGGTGGCATGGTGGGTCGTTATTGGAACAACACGACAGAGGCCTGGTTTGAGGCCAATCCACAAATGTTCTTGCCATAATCGTATGTAGGGATGGACTTTTGGGGTGACCCGGACATGGGTCTCCCTTTCAGTTATGTTTGGGGACCTGCAGGTATGCGTTATAGTTTTTCTACATTTGTTTGAGTATTTATATACTTATGTGTTTTGTTATTGACACTAACATTATTTCGGTTTCTCGTGCATATGTTAGTGAGGTAGGTCGCCATGTGGCCCAACTGGTGGGTCATGACCCTCCGTTTCAACCTCGAGGTGGTCAAGGAGGAGGTGTTGTAGGTGGACCGAGTGGGGATGGTGGTGGCCCTTCTGGTGAGGGAAGCAGCTCGGATGCAGCAGAGGTTGTGGCCAAGCGGGCTTGTACTGATGCAGCTGAGGCTCGCAATGCAGTACTGACAGCTCAGGTGGCTGCTCTTGAGGACTTCAGGGGTCGAGTGGACCACTTGACCCAGGGTATGCCTACGTGCAGTTTCTTGGATGAGCTCGAGGAGGTTTGGTTAGAAACGGTGATGGCCCGTGAGAGGGATTATTGGCCCACTCTACATTGGGTGGCGATTGCGGTGGTGATAGCGGCTCTGGTGGTGGTACCATGAGCAGTGGTGGGTCCAGGTTCTCCTCTTGAGGTGGCACCCCCCTAGATTATTTTGTACATAGGGACAACACCCGTTATGAGGATGCTTCCCATATTTTTTGACGAATTTTGTATCTTTGGGCTGGCTAGAGGCCAACGACACTATTTTTGTACTCAGATACATATATTTTTTGATATGTATATATGAGAGATGTTTTTGCAGCTCTACATGATGTATCACCAGTTTCGGTTTTTGTGTTGGGTTATGATGATGGGTGTCTATATTTTTTGTCTTTATGTATGATAGTTTATTCGAGATGCATTCTAGTCTAGGATATTGTTAGCTATGTGATCCACTGCTTGGTTTTGATTCCTTGATACATGTGAAAATGTAATGTAATCAAATTTTCTACTTAATCTTTTGGCACGCAAATATTTTCTAAATAGGTGTGTGTCTTTGGTCTCAAATTTTTGGTTTAGCTGTGATACTACTAACTGGGAATTGAGGTAGATATGCATATGGCGAATGCCGTAATAGAGGGTGTTGCACATAAGTCCAATGACGACATCATATTCTACCTGATTGTTTGTTGCTGAACCGATACACATGCCATTTGAACATAGTGGTGATCGGTCAGGGAAATAAATGACCCAAGCAGCTGCAGCTAAATTTTGAAACCATCTTGACGCTCCATCAGCAAATCCGAAATATGGTTCATTTTGGTGATCCATGTTGATACTTTGAGGGCTTTTAACTAAGTCTTTGGGTCACAAATTTTGAGTGGGTGGTTTTTGTGTACTCTTATTCTAGGGGAAGGGCTGTTCGGGACCTTATGGGTAGAACTTCTTGAGGTAAAGGCCATTGACGGGGTTAGTGAGGCAAGTCCCATCTGGTTCTGTCAAGATGTATGCCCCCTATTGGAGGCAGTGTTTGATGATGTAGGGTCCTTTCCACAAGGTTTCGAACTTTCCTGGCCCTAAGGCCTCTTTTGCAACATCATAGTGGAGGACAAATTCCCTCTTGGTAAATAAGCAAGGGGTGATGTGGCAGTCAAAATACGCTTTAAACCTTTTCTTATGGGCCTCATTATGTTGTAGTGACTGTCGTCAGTTTTCGTCAACAAGCTCTAGTTGTACTAGGCATTGCTCCAAAGGCTGAGTGTCATTAAGGAGTTTGATGGAAGCATGAAAATTAGGAATCTTGTGAAAATCAATGCAAAGGCATAATGTACATTGGTTTTTTGTGATAGAAATGTGGTGGAAATCCTGGGACGAGGGTGAGGTAGTAATCCTATCAATAATATGAGCGGATATAAATTGTATATGGTGAATTGTATCATCAACGTTTGGTGGGGGAGGAATCTCCGTAATGGGATTCTATATGGGCTCAAAGTTAGGTTCCCCACTAGGATAGTCAGTTTCCAGGAGGTGGAAATTGTGCCTACCACAGAGGTACCTAAATGTTTCCATTAGCGGGCATGTCTCTGGTGCATGATTCAGGTCAATGCAGATGGTGCATGGTGTTACTGAGCCAATGGAGTAAATAGTGTGTGATTCTATGCTACTCATTGTTCCTAATGTGGATGCTTGGAAATGGTCAGACGTAGATGAGGTTGTTTTATGCTTCCATTTCCGTATCGTTGGCTTAGACTTATATTCCTCTTTAGTGGAGTGTAGACTTAACGCAGCGCGTGCTGCTCTCAGCTTGGGGATATTTATACACTTAAATGTATGATGAAAGTGCGAGAAAATTTGGCAATCAGTGCGCGTGATCTTCTCTTGATTGGAGAGAAGTTTCTGAGGGAGAGAAGAGATTATGCAGAGAATACTCGCAAGGGGCTTCAGTTATTTGCACTGGTTGACTTGGTGATCATTCTGATCACATAGGCCACATATTATCCTAGGCTTAGCTGAGGTTACTCATTGGTGGTGTGTTATCTTGTCAGGCTTGAAACACCATTGCGGAGGTGGAGACATTGATCTGGTGATGTACGTTTTATGCCATTCCTGGAGATCGTCTGGTCTCTTCTCTATGGCATTAATCATGTTGATAGTGGGACAAATTTGCGAGGCATAAGTAAAATGTCAATTGTAATGATTACCCTAACATATCAGGAAAAAAATCCTTGATACGAAGGTTACATCTAGTTCAGTTCAAGGTCTGATGGGGAACTAGTGTTGGAAGGCTGCTAAATCAGGGCAATGGACGACTGCATGGTTCGTCTTTTTGCATAACGTACACGTCAGTCGTTGCCGCGAAGTGTCATTAGGGGTAACTAGGGGTTCCTTGCTGGGCCGTTCTTCGGCTGTTAAGAACATGATGGACTCGCTCATCTCTTCTACTTGGGTCATGGAGCTGCTGATGGAATGGACATCCATATCGTCTCCTTGGGAAAGGCGGACTATGGCTGAGTGCTGGAAGTGGGGTATGTAGTGACAATCCTCCAAAAGGTGATTGTTGGTGCATAACGGGGATGTGAATTGTGTCGCCCATAGCCCCACGTAGTAAACCATTTCAATTGGATACCATCTCTAAATGAGATCCAAAGATGCGCACTCTTCGAGGTAGTGACCACGTTCATCACATAGCATGCAACATATAATAGGCATTACTGGGGGCCTTTCTACAATCCTATGTTCCTCTTGTAAGTATAGGATGGTACGAGGCTCATCGTTGACAGACTGGATGGAGGGATCCTCCTGATAGGATCGCTCGACCGCAGGTAAGGCATCCCTATATCGTGGTATCTCTGGGAAGTGGTGGGTATAGTGCCCATAGGTGCCACATAGAGAGCATGTGTGATTGGTATGTAGTGGTTTTCCTTTACCTTTGGTGGAAGGTTCCTTTTTACGGGAACGCGGCGTCAAGGTGTCTGCTTCGAAGCTGAGGAGTGGTTTTAACTCGTCCAACTCCAGACATATGTGGGTAGGGTGACCTATAACATCGCATATGGCACAGACTAGTGAATCCCTTTTAATGGCGGGGGTAACCATCTTATTTCCTCTATTTGTGGTTTTCTTGGCCGTGATAATTGGTTTCGTAATGGGAACTTCCTTTGCGGGTGCAGTCTCGACCGTTTCTTGGGTTGGTTGAGGATCCTCGGGGTTGAGGGACTTTAATCTTGTGGCAGTAGCATTGGTGGCTCCTGTTCTGAAAGGGGGGATGAGGTACCAAACTGGGAATGCCAACGATATTTTGGGTAACACTAGTGTTGCCAAAACTTGTTGGGAAATGAAGCCAACTGGGGGGTAGAGAAAAGGGGTTTGGGAGGCGGCGTAGGCTAGAGAGGTTGCCATGGTTGATGCCTCAGTGTCGTTACTACTTTAGTCTGTGTCCTGACTAGCCTCGGTGCTTGATGGGGACATCATGCACACCGAGGCCCCTGTGGCATCGAGCGATGCCTAAGGGATAATGGGAGGATCTCCTAGGAATGGCCCTAGGACGGACGACAGTTTGAATTGGCCAGGGCCATATTCTTGGTACCGTGAAGGACCATCCATGGCTGTATCTACATAGGGTAGAATTACATCTATGTTGGTTAGGGGATGCTTCTCATTGTGTGTCAGCTGGTCTACAGTAATGATGTGATCCTCGTGGGGGAACATCATAATGCGGAAGAAGGAGGAGGCTATGGTGGACATAGCGTACATATAACTCCGCCCAAGGAGTATGTTGTAATCTAGGTGAGCGTCCAAGACTTCAATGTCTATGTGGACCATCTTGCCGGCTAAGCAAACCGGGACATTTTGGTAGAGGCCGAGGGGGGCCAAGGGACGACCGTCGTAGGTTCGAAGCATTATGACCGAGGGTTTTAGTTTGGGAGAACCCAACTTCTGCCAAATTTTTTTTGACATGATGCATGTCGATGCACCCTCATCAATGACACATTGGTGAATAGTGATATTATGGACCGATACTACTATTTGGAAGGTGACCATGGAAGGAATCCTACGGGTGGCTTTCTCTAAGTCAAAAGCCATCATGCGTGTATCGGCAGGGTTGATAGCACCTAACATGGAAAGTAGGGCTTTCCATTGCTTTGTGCATGATTGCAGTACTTCCAATGTGGACATAGCAGGGGGTGATTGAGCTAAATCAACCACGATGTTATAATTACGGGCCGCTTTGGAGTAGTTACCTGCTCACCTATTAGGTCTCTTTGCCATCTTTGGCAATGACTCTATAGCCATCTTTGAAATGGTCAAAGGTGCAGTCGGTGCACTAGTACTAGCCCCTAACTTAGTTGAGTCTAGTGGGGTGTCATAACTGTGATTCTGTGTTTGGAAAAACATTTCTTCCCTAGTCATGTAAATTTCATGGCTGTTTTTCACAGAATCATCTGGGTTTTGTTGCTAAGTGTTGACCGTCCCTTGGTGGGGGAAAGGTTCTTGCATAACAGCGGGTTGCTGGGAAGATCCTCCTTGTCCTCAGTTACTCTGAAGCTTTTTTAGCTCGAGGAGATCGGGACAGTGGTGAGTATAGTGCCTGTACTCACCACATATTGAACAAGAATGGTTTGTTCACAGAGGTGGCCTTTTGCCTTGCCGTTAGGTATTGCTTGGCTCCTAGTTTAGATTCTTGCTAGAGCTGCCTCCAGCCTGGGATCGCGGTGGGAACTGTTAGTTGCTACCCCCCTGTCTAGGGTTCCCTTTTGGCTTGTTTTTTGATTTTTTCTTAACCACGTTAGGAGGGTATTTCTCCTGGTTGTACTGGTGTGGTTGATTTTGGGACGTTTGCACAAATTTCACCTATGCATTGGTTGCGTAGGTGTGCTGTGTGTTTGGGACTGAGCATAACGTTGTCCCTTCTTTGCACCTAGCCGTTGGGGGGGAGCTATTCCGTCAGTGTTTCTTTCTGCGTACTAGGTCCCCTCAGCCAGAGGATAGGGTCCTCCTTGGCGATACGCTTGGGCCCTACTAGTCAAATCTTGCTGAGGCATGTGAGGACTTTGAAATCCGGGTTGAGACATGTTCTGGGTAGAATTATGTGCATAATAGGGATTGTGACTAATGCTGCCTAGGTAACCTTGGGTCATTGTCACAATTAATCCGTCTGCAGAATTTGACATGCCTGGCAATTCTTGATAAGTTTGCAGGCACGGGGTGTTAGGTAGGATATTGTAAATGTATCCTGATTGCGTATAAATCAGTTCAAGCTTCTGGGCTTTACTGATTGCTTCCTCTTCAGATGTGGCGTATAGATGCGCCACATCCTTTGAAATCTCCGCCGTCAGAGTTTTCAAGAATAAATCTAAGAGGGCTCGATCGTTGAGTTTAGCTTTGCATAAACTGCGACATCGCCTCCATTCATGAAGATGGTCAGAGATATGGACAGTGGGGGTTTGTCTAAAATGAGTTAGTAACTCCATTCCCAAATCATGGTGAATGGGTAGCTGAAAATAAGTGAGGAATGCAGTAGCAAGGGTGCTAAAGGTTCCATGTGAAGCAGGAGGTTGCTCCACATACCACTTCGTAGCTACTCCTGTAAGAATGCATTGAAATAGCCTCAATCGAATAGTGTTGTCGATGATAATATTTGATGAGCACCACAGGTGAAAGGTCATTACATGATTACCTGGGTCTTCTGCTTGCTTTCCTTCTAACTTTGGTATATCTAAAGGGAGCTTTGTGGGCATGGGAGGCCATGAAGGATCGTGTGCGATGGGGTCACTTGTGAGCTTGGTTAAATTGGGTAGATTTAACGCAGCTAAGAAGGGTGACTGGGAGGTTGATGCCATGGCAACGTGTGAAGACATGAAGTTCTGGTTAGAACAAGGGTTAGTCTGTGATATACCCTGACGTATGTTCAGGTGGCTTCCTGAATGGGAAGTGCTCCTCTTCCCCCTAGGGGTTGAGGGGGGAGTAATGTGCAGTGTGGTGTTGGGAGACTGACTAGGGTTCCCAACTATGGTTTCTCCAATGAAGGATGAACCAATGACAGTGGCAGTGTTCCATCTTTGATGCCTGAATGGCGAAAGACCTAGAACCCCTCCCTGTAATGGGGGGAGGTCCAAAAGACGCTTGGATCGACGAGGTTCCGTTGGGACCATTGGGGTGTCGACCAGGTTAGGTTTTGGAAAAATTTGAGAGGATAAAGTCTATGATCGTGAAACTTTTATGGCCACATACATAAAACAAAGTGAAAATGAAATGAATTTACCTTTAACTTAATATATGTGATCAATCAAGAAAAAAAGATGGTTTTTTGTTTGTTTGCACGTGATACTCAAAATCCTAGAAGACCTATGTGTCCTCACACACTAAAAAGTAACTAGGACTTGAGAATATTTCTTGCGAGTGCTAGCACAACGTCCCGTAAGAGCTGGCGACGCCCCCTGTCAGACGAAGAGAATCCACTAAGGTAAGGGTAGAGGGTCTGGAACTTGCCTGCACCGTCACCTATAAGGTAAAGGATGCCCTAGTTTTTGGCCACTACGAACCACCATCCCACATGAGCATTCAAGTCTTGGGATTCTTGGTAGTCATCTAACAGTACCGAGTATCACCCAGGTCAGGTAGCCCCAACTGATACCACACACACTACGCCTAAGCCTAACCCCCTCTGAATCGGGTCTCTGTCGCGCTCGATTTTTCTTTTCCGTGGGCTGATAGGTGGATTTTAAGCTCCCTAAATACACAACTTCTATGTTTCAATATGAAGTATGATCAAAGCGGCTTATTGGATGCCTACCCCCTTGATCCTAACTTAAACTATAAATTATTTTGTGGCCCCTATTGGGAGAATTTAGTGAGTTTTGGTTAAGTTAGTTTTAGGTGTCTTCCTTTGCTTAGTGGGTGAGTGTGTGTGAGCATATGGTGAACAATTTCATAGTTTTAACATATGCATATCGGTGATCCTTTACAAAATTCCCCTAGTTAAACTATGTGTTTTTTTTCCTGGCTCAAATGGAAAACATTTGCGGATAAGGGGTTGTTTTCAAATTTTCCTAGTTAATCTATGTGACTAACTAAAGGGAAATGGCGAATTTTAAATATAGAGAGTTCATATTCTTACCTAGGATCACTGAATGGTGCAAAGGTAGCAGATATTACTTTCTCTAATCGACAAATTGATCCTAGTCCTGCAATCCCTAATGCATAAATTGAACTACACCAAGTAATGCCAAAATAACCTTTGCAAACCGGAATTAAAGCCTATTGCTACTAGAACCTTTGATGAATGAGAGTTGAAGCTTTTCAGATGAAGAAAGCTCCTACTATGGCCAAAACCCCTTCCAAAGACCAATTCAAATGTTTTCCAGGTAATCCTAATACATGAAGCCATCAATTTAAACATAAAAAGTATTAATCAAATGAACTGATGGCCTCCCGGAGCATTATATCTGTTAATCCCTTGCAACCTCCTATGGTAGATGTTGACCACACCCATATTGCTGATAAAGACTTCAAAATCAGTGATACAATCACTGATTTCAACATTTTAGAGCTCCACTGCTGGAGCCATGAAAAATTCATAGACCAAGCAGATGATATCCACCTCTAAGACTCAAACCTACCTAAATAAATCTTCCCATAGACCTTTTAGTTTCTAGATCTCATTAGACTCTGCTAGATCAATTATTTGCCCAATGAAAGAGCTCTAGTAACCCCAAACCTAGAGACTTTATTCACAATCACTGCACAATATATAAATCAGATGTTACAGATCCAACCCAAGCCTGATGAAGTCCCATTATCCATTGAAATCCTCAATGAACTCTATCTGAAGCTAGATTTCCCAAAGAGATTCCAGATATTCCAAACTTTCCTTCCTCCATTAGTAGTAACCCCAAAAAGTAATCCTCCATATTCATCTTCCATATTTTTAGAAAGAACCAGACAGATTGTTATAATGTTGTCATGTAATTTAGGGTACTTTACTGATGAACATGTAGATGCTTCTATCCTAGGTTTCTTATCCATATTCTGCTAAGGAGAACCTCTAGCTTCAACATTTAATTTTTCCCAATATCTATTAGATGCAATCCATGATCAACTTGTCAAATTACTAGAGGAAGGAGTATTTAAAGACTCTTTAGTTTTGTTCCATTTTTTCTTATATTTCCAATCAGAAAGGTTTGAAATTATCCTCCAAAAACTAGACACAGAGGGTAACCCCCAATCTATTGTCTTCTAGACATCCTTAATCAGAAAGGATTCCACACAATTCGGTTATAAAGACTTCATTGATTCATTTGTTTATCCAATTGTCAATATGGTAAGCAGTAGCATTCAACCTAGAGTCAGTGAAGAGATAAAGAAAGTGTTGCACTTGTTAGATCAAAGTAGAACAAGAGACTGGTATTTATACCAGAATCATTCATAAATTAGGGTGTATGGAAGCCAAATTACTCCATACAAGCTTCCAAAATACCTCCCAATGAGTTTATTTGCATTAGAAGAAATCAGATAGATCCTGAACTTAGATGAAGTCAATTTCCTTTCAACAAAGAAGAAAACTCAATTTAAGATTAAGAACCAGTTAGGGCCTTTTATTTGCAATAATAGGAATGTTGGTCAAAAAGAAGATAAGTATTTACAAGATTTCAAATTTAGTAGCAGTTTCAAATGGAAATATGACCCCTTGGGAGTCATAAGTAAGTTAAGAGTCAAATTCAAATTGACCCCTTTTATTAATGAGTCTAAGCCTGAGGTTGAAAATTATTCCAACCAGTCATAGTGGTTGGAAAATACTTTACAAGAGGTGGAGAAGCAGGTTGACACTAGTTCCATCCTGCTTACTCTATCCCCAGAGGACATAAATTCAAAGAGGGAAAGAGATGAAGGCTCTTATTCTGTAGAGACTACTTCTGATACCAAATTCAAGCTAATGTATAGGAAAAAGGCAAAACTGAATCCAGCGATTGAAAAGGAAGAGATAATTGACACAGTTGAGATTATTGATACAGATATAGTGGATAGAGATGATGCACCTCCAACAGTGTCAGAAGTAACACAACTGCCATCAACCAACAGTGCAAAAATCATTCAAAAACAACACAGTGCAGAGGTTTCATCATCAAGCAAACCAGTGGATAAAGAGAAATATATAATGGAGAACTAAAAAGAAATTAAATTGAAGAATGAAGCATTGAAAGCTGTAACTTATGCCCAGTATTGGAAAAAAACTCCTAGTGACCGAAATAGGTTACTTTCATCTTTTGATTACAAGACTAGAAAGATGCAAATGACATTTTTGCAGCAAACAGTGCAAGCTCCAAAATCATTAGCAGATTACAAGAAAACAACATTTGCAGTTCTAGCTAAATATGTACATCCAACAGATTAGATCATGTTTCATAAAAAAACTGGAGAAATCATCTATTCCACTATGACAAACAAGGCTTTAAGTGTCCAAAAACTACAGAATTCTCTAGAAAATATCAGGGCATAGTTAAAACTAGAGAAATATTCTTCACAAGAAAAGGATAACAAGATAAAATCACTTGAAGAATTTGTCATGGAGGTTGGATATGATCCAAAAAATATCAAAGCAGTAGAAGAGATAATCAAAAAGAAGAATGCAGACATAGCTTCATTGAAGAAAAAACTGAAGTTACCAACAACAGAGCATCCACAAAATAAAGAAGTTCTAGGGAATGAAAATCAGAAGGATGAAATGATGAATCTCATCATTCAGTTGACAGCTCAACTGAAAGAGATGGAAATTGAAATGGACAAATTAGTGCAAGAAAAGCAAGCTAGCATGGAAACAATTTTTGTTACTGCCATTCCTATAGCTTCCACATCAGCTTCATTGCCTACAGCAGTTCCAGCAACTACACTAGTTAATACAGCAGTTCCAGTGACAACAGAAGTTCCAACAACTACACTAGCTACTACACCAGCAATAACATCAACCCATCCCAATGATGAGGCAAGTAAATTGATTAAAGAAATGCAGGATATATCAATACAAACTATTGAGATCAATAGACTCAAAGAACAAGTGAAAATCTAGAAGATGAAAATAAATTGGCTCAAGTAATGTATAAAGAAAAATCACAGAAAAAAACAGATTGACTCATATAATTCATAAGTTAGAAAAGGAATTATCATTGAAAGATCCACTAGCCCAAGTAAATAAAAAATTATGGACCAATATCATTAACTCTGTTAATGATATTTGGCCTTCTATCCAAGTTATATTTGAACAAAAATAATTGATAAAGGAGGCTAGTGATGCAATCCAAAAGGTCAAAGAAGAGCTTGGAAAGAAACTAGAGGAAGCCACTTTGATTATAAAGTTCCTAAATTCTAAAAACAAGCAGGAATTAGAAGAACTTGACATAAGTGACAGAACATAAACCATATTAGAGGTGAAGAAGGTTATCTCCAAGAGAAATCTAATGATACAGCTTGATGATAAATGTCAGAAAATGGAACTGGCAGTGAACAAATTCATGAACAAACTTAATGTTTTAAGGAAGAAAGGTCTACCTAATCCTTTGGTGATTAATGATAAACTAATGAGGCATGAAGACTATGATAAAAATATTAGGGAAGTAGATAAATAGACTTCCAACATTTTATCAATGAAAGGAGTTCCTACAGGAAAAGTACTCCTTCAGAGTTTAGAGAACTTATTTTACCTCCAGCACGAGGTAAATCATCTTTTTTGTAAACAAGCCTACATTTTCCAAATATACTGAGGCTGATGAGATTTATAGGAGGATGGTAAAATCAAACTTCTAGATGAAGAAGCTTGGAAAAAATTATGTGATTTATTGTGATAGGTAAAATTAAAAACAAGTAAAAGAGTAGTTAGGTAAAAGAGTAAACATAGCAGGAAGATAAAGCAAAGAAAGATTAAAGATGAAGACAGATAAAGGCAGATGTAAAAGACAAGCAGCGTGAAAGAAATAGCTAGCTTGAAAGACAAAAAATATCAAAGAAGCAAAAAATAAATCAATAAAATAGGGACAAATTGCATTTAGTTAATAGGTGTCTCTATCTTCTTGCATGAAGATATTTATTTTCCTCAATTAAATCCTAATCAGTTGATAGGATATTTTGTATTAAGTTTTGTATAAATACTTCATCCATTTGAAGCATTGAGTGTGGATTCCTGAACATTTCCATTCTTGAATTGATCTACTACCAGAGGGTTTATTGTAACTTTTCCAAGTTGACAGACAGGACAATAATAAAGGCATTATGTTACAGGATTCATGTGTTGAGCTACTTTAGTGAAGTATATTTCAATTGTTCATGTTATTTTCTTAAGTATTCCATAAATTTGCATGTTTTTCTAAATCTGAATGGTATAACTGGAATTTTATTGCATAATTTGTTTAATTATACTCTATTTTGAACTGTTATCCATTTTTATGTTTTCTTCTGATATCTAGTTATGAGGATCCTTAACTACCCTCTAATCCTGATTGACCTCCTTCACCTTCCTTCATCATCTAGTTTAAGGAATCGTTAACTCCTCCTTGATCATGATTGAAAATAACTTCAACATTCAGCCTTAAAGATCTGTTTTTGCTCAGCTACCTTGCCCTGTAACACTGCTTTATAATTTGTTTCTGTTTTTTCTTTCTTGATATATTGACTCCATAGCCCAATGGAAAATATATAGACACCTATCCATCTAAATTAGTAATTCCACCATCAAATCAAAATCAAACCAAATAATTCTTACATAACTAGCCTAAAATCAATTAAAACAACAAATTTAAATCATTAAGAGAGAGCCCTCTCTGAGCATTAGGAAGGCTAGATCATAATCTCCAAAAGTGGTTGATAGTTACCTTTAATATTTCTTTAAACACACATAACAACATTTGGAAATTTTGGTGTGATAACACGATCCATCCAATATTAATCTTTGTTCTTGCAGGACGCTTGTTTCTGAAGCATCTATGTGAAGAATGGGCGTACTGAACACAGTGCTTGCATGGGTGAAGATTGAAAAAATGATCTTTCATATAGCCAACTCGATCACAGTGTTGGCATTTTAAGATCTATTATTGCTACTATGGAAGAGGAGCAGGATCTGAAACAGCTGAAGGCAAACTGTCATAAAGAAATCCAGCACTTTAAAATTTTATGGGCTTGGAGTAGTCCGGAATATGAAAGGATAAATCTTTGTCATATCCAATACCTGTTCTCTTCTTGTTTTGGACAACCTCTTCCTAAGGTCTGATGATGGGCTTGGGAAGCACATGCTGAATTTCGACACATGCATGCAAATTTGCTCTTGAACTAGGCACTGAATGTGAATTGACTGCAACATTATTGACTTGCTGCTTATAGGATTCTGTTTCATTTTTCTGAACAGAAATAAGTTCATAATGATGACTCCACTGTTGTAATTCTTCTTGCTAAAACTGAGACTCAAGCTGCAAAACCTCAATCTTTTCATGTGCATTTTGCAAACAAGTTTTAATGTCCATAAGAGTGTTCTTGTTGATTTTCACCATCTCATCAAAATTTGAATGAGTGTGAATATTTAATAGCTCTAATACATCACCAATTAGATCCATGATTACAAATTTTTCAATCTACAATACAATCAAAGCTTTACTTTCTCTGAAATTGATAAAGAAGAGGTACGGTGAGTGCCGACTAGGTCATTGTAGGTTACTCCTGCTATTCATGAGGATGTCATTAAGGTTTCACTAATGTGCAACAAAATAAAATCACGGTCACAATCATATAGATTAATTTTTGTCTATCATATGGATCACAATCTCATTGTGCTGAGCCACAAGATCCTTCTTTGCAACTTTCTCTCTCTGCCAAAGGCTTCCTAAAATATTTCTTTGAAATTTTTTGAATCCAAATAGAAAATACAAGTTTCAATAATTAAAAAAATGTATTCATTGCTACTTCTCAAGGTCTCACATCCCGTATAAGTAAGTGACCATAGTTCAGTGTATTAACAAGCTCTTGTCAAGAGCTAGTTTTTTTTCTACTTTTTCTTTTTTTAACAACAAAAGCTAGGTAACTTGAATGGCAATGTCACAAAAAGGTTTAATATTCATCCTGGTTAAGGATTACGTTACCAAGGAGGGATTTTGTTTTTTTTTTTTTCAATAAGAGCTTCAATCCATACCATAAACCAATTGCAACGGTACTAGGCAGGCTAGTGGATTAGAAACCATCGTTCGGATTAGGTTTTGTGTCTAGTATTCAATGTTATATGAGCATTGAATACAACGTATAAAATGAAATTTCTAAATCTGCACAGTGGGGAGGGGTATAAGGAGATGACAAAATTAGAAGGGGTCGATAGTGGCTGTTGGAACGAGGTCTCCTAACAAGCTGCGAAACTGGTCCATTTTGATTGCTTTTGATTATATTTAGTATAGTGCAGGGATTTTGGGGCGGTTCAAAGCCCCGAACGCATTGTAATGGGTTAAAGGGTAAACTAGGGGTTCAAAAACCATGGGTTGCAGACCATAGGAAAGACAGAGCTAGATTGTTATAAATAGAGATGTATTTTGTATCGAAAAGGATAGGAATTGATGGAATATTGATGCGATCTGTTGCTTAAGCTATCTGTTTGGGTTTTGGGGAACGGACTCCTACTGGTTGTGTGCGCAGAGATCCTAGTCCAGTTGTGTGTGGACCCTGCTGCTGTGTGCATAGGTTGGGAAGGGAATTGGAAGCAAAGGTTGATGAATGAATGAATGCAAAGGATTATTAGAGATTTGAATCTGTGAGTACTATTATATGAATTGTCGATAATTGATATGTTATATATTTTCTATCTTTCGTTGCGAAGATTTGTGTATCGAATGCTTGGATCTATATCTGTTCTGATATGTTTATATAATACTGTTTTGATGTTATAAAACACATAAATTATAGGTCTAGTGCACGTGGATGCAAATAAATACATACTTAACCCTGTGAAGAACTAGATAATCTGGGAATTACAGAACAGAACACAGCTCTGCTTGCCTTACCCTTCCTTTCTCACGGTGCAGAAACCTGGTTCCAACACCCACCCATACTACTTCGGGTGAGACTATGACCTGCGAAAGCAAGTCACTACTGAAAGGGATAGTAGTATAGGGGTTTGTTGGCAAACCTTCCACACTGAACTTGGGTCAGGACCCCTCAAGCCAAAAAATGGTTCCATTGCCGGGACTTGAAGAAGTCTGAGAGAGGGATTGGGTATTGATAAGAAAATACTAAAGGGGGCACCATGGCGATGCGCTTGAAGTTACCCAACTTCTAGGGTACGGCGAGTGAAGACATGGAGCAGTTTTGGTTTGTGGCAAAGTTGGTATGGGTTGCGCAGGGTGTGGTGGGCGATACTATGAGAAAGGCGCAGCTATCCGTATTCCTTGAGGGTAGAGCTTTGGACTGGTATATGGGGTACGTATCACAAAAGAAGGACGCAACTATCCAGGACATCAAGGATGCTATGAGACAGCAGTTCTGAAACCCTAAATCCTACTCTCAAATCGTAGCAGAACTAAAAGATTTCAAGAAAGGGGTAAATGACTCTGTATGGGAAGCAGACCAGTGCCTAAAAAAAGCTATCAGAGAAGGAGGATTTCGGTATGATGACAGACATCTTATGGAATGGTTTATCACATGATATTCCCTTACCTACACGCACCTATGGAACGCTGGACTTTTGACTCACAAGGCAAGGCCCAATAAGCCGCTATGAAATTAGAAGCTACGCCACAAAGGGAGGCTACAATAGATGTCCAATAGATCTAGGAGTAGATTTAGGATATGCACTAGGAAATTCAGAATCTATGACGAGAGAAACGAATAAGGGCTAGCATAGAACAAGGTCACGTAACGAGCCACTCGGGACCAAGAGTGTGTAGCCTAGAACCGTGGGGCTCGAGGGGACCTACGCTCTGGCACAGAGGAAGCTGCGTAGACGGGGGGTGTAGGGTCAACCAAGGGTCTTGCCCAGGCACCCCTGGTTCTGTAGCAGAACGACGCTGGTGCCGACATTGCCGGTCAGTTGGCCATAATGAGCAAGACTGTCGAATCCATAAGGATGCAACAAACGAAGATCCTGCCTCACCAAGAACCTCCTCGGGTAGGGATGACTCCCCCCCTGGGAGAAGGGACAGAAGCCAAAGCGGAAGCGCAAGTTGCGGTCGAGGCCAATCGATCTACTTTAACTATGGAGGCGCAAGACATTTTGCGAAGGACTGCCTACACCCTTTACGATAGTCCTGCAGGTATTGTACACATTTGGGCCACACGCTGGAAGACTACCCAACCCTAAGGGCAAAGGTACGAGAAAAGCGACTTCCATCTACACAGAAGGTGCGAAGGGTCCAGACCGAACTAAGGGGTCAGTACGCAAGGATAAATGTAGTAACATGTAGTGGATTGGCGACTAGGGGAGCTAAGGAGAAGGATGAAGCTGATACACTGATCCACAGGGCGGTTATCGACCAAGAAGGACAAGACTTGCGTAAAGTAAGGGAAACATTTATGAATGCCCAAAAATACATCCTTGAAACTAAAGTCTCACCATCCACATACCTGGGAGATGTGGAAGTAACTGAGGAAGTTAAACCCTTCTTACAAGCATGCACGAGGCTGCTACGCAACCCTTGGGTAGTACGAAACCTACAAACTTTACTGGAAAGCTGCGCAACACAAGATACCCGGTCAGATAGCATCAAGGACGTGCATATGTTGCACAGATGTCAGAGACGCGCTGGTAGGGAAATGCAGAAACGAATTGTTGTGCCACTGGTAGAAGGAAAATGTTATGCAGAACCTATACCTAAGAGAGGGGCTGATATCTATAAATTGACAGTACCATGCTATGAGGAAGATATTGAGGATTCCAATAAGGATCTAGAAGCTTGGCAGACCTGGCTAGGAAAAGCTTCGATGTTGCGTTGTCTTCGTATCACTAAGGAATATCTCTTTATGGCCCCAGAGGAAGGGATGGGAGTGGGACATACCTCGAGAGAAGGACAGGTCGACCCTTGAGTAAGCAACAGGTTCCCTATAATACCTGTGGGTTCCACAAGTAGCAGCCCCATGCCTCAAACCACTTTTCCAATGGTGACACAACCAGGGATCAGGAAAATGTCAGCCCCCCTTAAAACCTTAGTGGAACAGATGATAAAAGTCTCTTGGTCTCGGGCCAAGAGCTACTTAGGAAGCAAGTTTGTGTTGGGGGAAGTCAGGTAGCTGTCACAAATTAGAAGCCTTAGTGTGACAAGTATGCCTAAAATACGGGGGACGCGACAACTAGCCGTTAGAACTGTAACCTCTGGGAAAGGGCAGAAGTTACCGTTGAAAGGAGCGGGCCCTGAACCGTTGGAAGGATGAATTATGGGGGATTTTTACCCTTCCTTGGGAAGCCTGCCCCACGCGAAATATTCCTCTCTTCCCCCTAAGGGAAAGTGTTTAAAGGGCGGCAGAATGATCGAGATAGGGGTATTGTCTCGTGGGAACAGGTAGCCTACTTTACTTATCTCGTAGAAGCAATCAAGAAAAAACCCTCGTTATAGTTACGGCATTCCTCCCATGACTGGTAAACCTCCCCCATCGGATAGCAGTCACCCAGAGCCAGGATTCATTTTTCATGCAAGGATGCCGACCACTGCCCCTGCTGAATCCTCCGCCCCAATTGAACCTGAGGTTGAAGAAATTCTGGAAGATGAGCCGAAGCTGGAGCAAGTCCCTCCCCCACGGACCACCTGAAAGGGCAAGGAAAAAGCTCAAAGTTTGAGGGCTACTCCACAGGCAGCGAAGAAACCCTGAAGTTCCCCAAGATGTCCCAGGCCTCCACCCTCAGCACAAGATGACCAGGAGGGGGCTCTGCCGTCTAACCTAATCAACTAGTTACCCCCCTATGTTCGACCACGAAGACCATCTACGCAAATACCAGAAAACTTGGATGGCCTGATCACCTACCTATAGACCCCACTGACCCCAGGCGAGGTCCCCATCCTCGGTGATCCCTGCGGATGCCTCCATGATGTCAAGTTCGATGATCATAATCTAGCAGATAATGACGCCTTTCCAGAATTTTCCTCTGCATTATACTTTGACACAATCCATGAGGATGATGCAATCACGGTAATACCTCAACGCTGGTTATGTGGCTTGGCGGGATCCAGACTCCTGAATCTACTCTGCATGCCCCACTTTGGCCGTTACAACATCACCGATCGATTGGCATGCCAGTTACTTACCCTCATTCACAATGGCTGCTTATGGATTCACGACAGAGTCCTTATTGATGCCGAGTTGATCCACAAGATTACGGGCTTCCCGATGCAGGGGCCACACCCGCTCGAGAAAGTCGGAAAGAAGTACGAAGCCCCTACCACTCTGTATGTCCGAGAAACCTATGTGGTCCAGTGAAATCAGCAAGGTTCTATGATCCAAACCATCAACGACCCTACTACGCAGATGGGCACTCGACTGTTAGCCTGCAAACTCATGCGGAAGTGCCAGGTCGCGACTGTCCCCATCTATTTAATCCAGCTAGCCGGGTAGTGTGCGAAGGGTGTGTTTTTTAATTGGGCTCAATACTTGTGCGAGGAATTTCTTGGTAATGTCCGCGAGTCTCAAGAGCATGGGACACCTTTCTTCTATTCATGCCTATTATTCCTCATAGCACTAGTCACCTGGGACAAACCAGAGGAATCAGACGCTCCCGAACTCCCTGATGGGATGTGCGAAGGTGCTCGGTATGCTCACTTATGGGACTCTAAGGATAAGCAGCGCATTGAGGATAACAAGATCTTTTGGGTCCTCTTCTAGAGTAGTGTCACCATTTCCATAAACTCCCGACCTCAGCTATCCCCCACTATATATGACAAATACAAGCATATTGTTGCATTTCAAATCACTATGCACCAGGTCCGGAGTTGTTGTCTGACAGCCAAACGTGGGTAGAACTCCCTTGAAGAAATTGATCTACTGATAGCACTGTGGCCCCCTGAATGGAAAAAAGGTCTCCCAAGCACTCCAACATCAGTTACAGCTAAGCCTAGAAGTAACCCGCGGCAGCAGCAGCCAGGAACAGCTCTGAACCCTGTAGCTACCACCACGTCGAACCCGATAGCTACCACCACTTCCCCCCCTCCCGGTACTAAGAGGATGGGGCCATCGGCGTCCGGACCAAGGAAGAAGCAGTAAGCCCATCATGAGCACTATGATGCGACAGTCACTCTAACGAGTGGCGACCTAGAGCAGATCGCAGATGTGGTCACTTTGGCTACAGAAGATAAGTGGGCACTTATTGCAGCTCAGTGGAAGGCAGGGGTCGACTCTCTTCAGGAAGACCTCCACGCTCTCCAGGTCATAATGAAGCATCCACCACCCAGTGAAGGCCAGGCCCAGCCTCTGTCAATCAATAGTAGCATGGCACAAATTGGGGAGGTTGGTTGACTCTGGAATATCCCTGTCGGTGCCTTAGTCGGAACACAGCCCGCGGAGGGCACTGGAATTCATCTAGACTTTTCTCGGCTGACCTACGCAGCCTTAGATAATATCCTTCACACTATCTCCCAGGAAATTAGTGACCGTGCTCAATCCACCACCTGACAGCTTGCGGCCGCCCAGCAGACCCTTATGCAGAAGACTGAGGAAGTAGTCTTGGCCCAGTCACAACAAGCGGAGCTTGAGACTGCGATCCAACAACTCTGCACATAAGTCACTATGGAAATCACGGCTGAGGATACATCTAGAAGTAAGGTAGAAAAAGTGGTTGCTGCTTTCAAAGCCTCTTGCCTGGAGATTTCAAACTTATGGGCTAGGCTACAGCCCGGCACTCCCCCAGAAGTCCGTGCCTAGTGTATCGCCCTTATCACAGAAGCAACAACATCAATCACAGAGAAAATTGCTCAAGGTACCACTATGATGGAGTCAGCCATACAACTTTGGACTCAGGTCCAGCGTGATCCAGTCCTCCAACAGATCAATCAGGACTTACAACAGCGCGAAAAGGCCATTGAAGAGATCAATGCTACGTTGTCTACTTTGGTGCCTGCCCAACGCTTGGCACGATCGAAAACCAGAAATGACCTCCAGGATGAGATTGTTAAACTCCGGCAGAAACAACATCCCATATCTAATCGTCTGAAGCCCTAGACTACCTCTGCCCTCCAGTTAACACACGACATTGATGATGCAACCAAGCACCTTAATCAGTTTCTAGCAAGTGTTACCATGGCTACTGACGATCCACCTTCTCCAAAGATGGTCAGTCTTGCACAAGATGTTGTGTCCCAAATTCAGGTGGTACTCCCTCCGCTGGTCCGCGCTCTGGATAATTTACGTGCGCAGATCGAAGATGCACCAGTGCAGTGACTCGGGACGAGTCACAAGATTGTGTTGGGGGATTGTTGGAACGGGGTCTCCTAACAAGATGCGAAACTAGTCCATTTTGATTACTTTTGATTATATTTGGTATAGCGCAGGGATTTTGGGGTGGGTCAAAGCCCCGAACGCATTGTAATGGGTCAAAGGGTAAACTAGGGGTCCGAAAACCATGGGTTTCGAACCATAGGAAAGTCACAGCTAGATTGTTATAAATAGAGATGTATTCTATATCAAAAAGGATAGGAATTGATGGAATATTGATGCAATCTATTGCTCAAGCTCTCTTTTTGGGTTTTGGGGAACGGACTCCTGTTGGCTGTGTGTGCGGAGATCCTAGTCCAGCTCTGTGCGGACCCTGCTACTGTGTGCTCAGGTTGGGAAGGGAACTGGAAGGAAAGGTTGAAGAATGAATGAATGCGAAGGATTATTAGAGATCTGAATATGTGAGTACTATTGTATGAATTAACGATAATTGTTGTGTTATATATTTTCTATCTTTCGCTGCGAAGATTTGTGTACTGAATGCTTGGATCTAAATATGTTTCGATTTGTTTATATAATACTGTGTTGATGTTATAGAACGCATAAATTATAGATCTAGTGCACGTGGATGCAAATAGATATATACTTAACCCTGCGAAGAACTAGATAAGCTGGGAATTACACAATAGAATGCAGCTCTGCTTGCCTTACCCTTCCTTTCTTAGGGTGCGGAAACCTGGTTCCAACCCCCACCCATACTACTTCGGGTGAGACTGTGACCTGCGAAAGCAGGTCACTGCTAAAAGGGCCAGTAGCATAGGGTTTTGTTGGCAAACCTTGCACACCGAACACAGGTCGAGGACCCTCAAGCCGACCTTGTGTAACTAGGTGTAATTGTAGTACACTAGAGGTGTCAGCATTTGAATACATGATTTAAACCTTAGATAGGCAGGAAGTTTAATTAATTAAGAGATTCCTTCCTACAAGTATGAGGTGTGAGGTGGTTCTATTTCAGGGGAGACATGCACATGTTTTAATCTCATGGCAGATAAAGTGGGATATCTGGGGGGAAGGGGATTGGATATCCATGGTTCTTGGTTCAAACTTGGTGCAATCAGTTGTGATCCTTGCTCATGGGCTGGTATCACTTGGTTCTGTCATGGGAGGCAATTGGAGGGATCACTCATTTTGACACAACTTTCCACAAGTCAATGTGGTTGGTGAGGTAGGTAACTTTTCTGAATTTTGCTTTCTTAGCATTTATTGATGTTGGGTTGGTGATTTGAAGCCTTTATGGGACATATTTATTGGGATTTGATATGGCCATCAAGAGGATCTAAGTAACTAATAAGAGTTGTCATTTCATATTCTAGTAGGATCTATGCATTTAATATCCACTATTGGGTCATGATTGGTAGTATTGTATGACTAGGCACGCCCATCTTCCTATAGGATTTGGGCTATCGTACATGGTTGTTTTGACTTGGTAAGACATTCTGTGGGACCAAGTTTTATCAATTTTGCTTCACTGGCTTCTAATAGAAACTCATGGGGCTTTCTCTTATTTGTATGCTGATCACACAATCGACCCACTCGAAGGTTTCCAGGTCATTTGTCTAACTGAGTGGGATGTGATATTTCTATCAATGAGGATTGTGGGTTCCTGTCTGTGTGATAAAATGGTTCTCTCTAATGGCGTCAAGAATTCCAATGTGGTTGTCTAACTTGGCATATCGTTGGTTGTGGATCCATACTTCCGATGGATTTCCTTGGGACTTCCTCTGGTTAGACAGGTGATCTTGCGCTTGACTCGTTTGTCGGGTTATATGTTGTTGAATTTCGTCTACTCTCTGATCCTCGTCTCATAAGTCTACTTACAAGGATTCAAAATAATTTGAGCGTAGATTTCGCTTAGCCTTTGATATTATGTGTTGGAACAGAAAATATGACATAGTTTCAATTTCTCTTTGGCTGTATCTCCTCATAATTTATGTGGGATTGATCAAAGAATTTGTGTTTCAGATTCAACAGGACAATTGATCTTATTTTGGTTACAAAAGTGATCTTAGTGTATACAGGAAGGAGAAATTATATAAACAATTTCCTGATAGTTGTTAATATCAGCATAAATGTCGAGCCAAGACATTAAATTTGGTCACACTTTCGATTTGGAGGGGTTGATTGAAGTTACAGTTGTTGTGAAAATTTTTGTGTGCATTCAGGTTGGTTTCTCATATGAATTGAATCATTACTATTATGCATATGGTAGGAATTCCATAGAGGTGGCGGCATTGATGTATCCAGATTGAGGGTTAATGGGAAGGTATCCCTCGCCTCGCGTCACAAGGGTAGTAAAAAAAATTGATTAAGGCGAATGAGACCATACAAAGTTTAACACTTGGGGTGGATGTTTATTGGGATAATGTGGAGAGACTAATGTTGGGGGTGTTGGTTGGTTGATGGGAGTTTTCCAGGATGTCTAGGACTCAGATGAAACGGTGGATAGAGTAGTGTTGGATGTATGTTTTGCTATACAGGTTGAAAGTGAGAATCCCTCTCAATGTATGGTTTGGATATCACTTCCTGAAATCGGAGTACGCAGATAAGATTACCAACACTCCATGAGTTTTCATTCATGGATTTCTTTCACTTCAACACTGTTCTATGGGATTTGACCCTATCAAAGAAATTCTAATGACGAAAATATTGTGGGCAAAGCTCCCAGGGTCTTCCCTTAAAGCTTTGGTCCAAGAAAGTTATTAAGGAGATTGAAAATAAGTTCGATAAGTATTTTTATGTGGATGAGGGATGCTATGGAGCTCTAGATAACTAGTGGAAGTGGACTTCATAGGGGGAATTCAAGGTGAGTTGGATATCATTTGGCAACATTTTTTTACTAAAAACAAGTTTATTATTGGGGAGTTATTTTTAGGTGTGTTGGTCTGTGACTGCACTCAACATTGAGAAGTGATCCCTATAAGGAAATCACAGGGCATAGGTGTGAGTTTAAGGGGAAGGCCAAGAAATTCAAGCGCAGGTTGGGCGGAAAGCCCTGTAGTCAAAAGAGAAAAGTGTTGCAGTCATGGTATTATGATCCAAAGTTGTGATTAGTGTCCGCATCCCACTAACCGTTACATATGCTATATATTACATATAATACGTGTAATATTATTTCCCGCTTTTAACACCTCTCTACTCGTCGCACTTCGCTCCCCACAGAATATAATTCTACCTTCCACTACTCACATATAAAGCTTGCAATTTGTGATCTGCGGGCGGCCCCACCTCCGTGCCACATCATTTCCCCGCTCACCGCACATCGCTTCCCGCGATACAAACCTCTTACCTCCCGTTGCTCACAACTAAAACTTGCGATCTGCGATGTGCGGACGACCCCACCTCCGTCCTGCCACATCACATCCTCCGCCCATCGCGTTTCACACATCATATTTTATAACCATTACCCTTCGTTGCTCATTTTAAAATCTTGTGATTTGTGATGTGTGGATGGCCTACCTCACATACGCCGTGCCTTGGCTCATTTTGCCAGTAGCACTATATAAAGTAGATTATACCATCTACCCTTCGCTTTTCCACAAAAAATACTCCGGATTGCAATATGCGGGTGGCCCCCACTTCCTCCTCGCCACGTCTCCCATTCCATTGCCCATCGCACATCGCTCCCCGCAACACATAACTCTTACCTTCTGCCACTTCCATATGAAACTTGTGATCTCTGATTTGCGATATAAGATGGGTCCCACCTTCCTGCCATGTCATCAATAGCTTTCCATAGCCTTTGTTCCACTATTTTCAGTGTTAATGAGCCCGGCTAACTCCACTATCGTTTCCGCCATCCTCCCCTCATCTCTGCTCCATATAATTAAAACACAAGCATGGGATTTTGGCAGAACAACATAGGTATGGTTTGTCCAGGAGCATCGTGGCACCAATTTGGAAAAAATGGTCGTTTCCGCAGTGGTAAGTGGAAATCATGAGAATTAGAGAGTGGAGGCTTTCAAACAACAGATAGAATCATATGATGAAGGCCAGACCGCCCACTTGTTCTCAGCCACTTCTCAGCACTCCTTTTGAAGATTCCGGAATTTGGCCTCCATGGCCAACTATTTTGTTTCTTTTTACTGTTAGATAGTGATGTTTTGCTGGTGAAATCCCGATTTCACCCGATTATGTTTTGATTTTCTGTAATAGGAGTGATTGCTTGATATTTTGGTTTTCACATGTGTGGTTCGATCATGAAAGAATATTCGATCGTAAACCCTGAAGGAGAACTCTATATATAGTGAGTTCTAAGATGAAAGCAAGGTTCTGAATAATGGAGAATTTTGCTGTAGTTTTGTGTGATTGTGCTCCTTGTGCTCTGAGATACATATTTGGGAGAGCTGTTTTGAACTTAATATGATACAACACTGTTTATTTGGATTCGAGATGTGGCAATGAGTAGTATGTATTTGTATTCCCTTTGTTTATCAGTAATCTCCTGTTTATGTATAATCATCTTTTCATGCTCTGTTGCTTTGGATGATTCGTGTAATGTAGCTGCCGGTAGTATGCATTTTTATTCATGAATTTGTTTTATGTGTAATGCTCATGTGTTAAATTTTCTGCGCTTCCTTAATTCGCGCTCCACGAATCTCTGTTGTTGGTCATATTTCACTTGCATCCGCTTCTTCTGAGTTCATGGGAGGCAGATTCTTAAGGATTTTTAACCCTGTCTTCTGCAGATTCCTCCTCTGTTCTCCCTCAACACCTCTACATAATTTGAAAGCCTCTGCTCATTGTTTCATACTTGGCCCATTTGAAAGCCATCCAGCCATTCAACCTCTTGAGTCCTCTTTCAGTATAAGGTAATTCACAAGAATCAAACTCCAAGGTCTTCTCCATTTCTGAACCACCAAACCATTATTTCTCTTGATTCATATTCTGTCAGAGGCATCCATATACTTGTCCACATTTAACCTCTGATTTTAAGATGTCCTAGGCACTAGTCTTTTGCAACTCAGGGTTATCTGTAGGAGCTACAACATCTTTTTGGCGCTGTTGTCGGGGACCGAATTAGAAAATCTTTTCCCTGGGATATGACATTATCTTCACCCTTCAATCAGGTGAGCACGAAGGGTTGAGAGTTGCATAGCCCTCAACTTGATGACTCCACTATTATCAAAGTTCAAATCAAGTGTAATCTTGGCTCACACCATGCCTCATACCCGATCAGATACTTCTCAGTAGAGAACCCCTTCTGTATCTGATCCTGAAAAGGTCATATTTAAGAGAATTTGGAGGGAGAAGTAGCCCAGCCAGGCTGACCTACCCTCATTTTCGCTAGAAGATTCGCCTTCCTCTTCTCAGAAAGCTGACATCTACGACCCTGCCTCCACAACCCGCATACTTGTGTACCCTCTAGAAACCTCTGCTTTAGCCAGTTCAACCATAAAAGTCAAAGCCGAATCCGCTTATACATCTCTGCCTCCCTTGCACCCTACCCCTAAGGCTAAAGAAGTCAAAGAAGTTACAACACTCCAAAGCTCTTCACAGATAAATATCCTAACCTCTACTCAACATATCCCTGTTATACCACAGCCAAATCATCCTCACAACTTACCACCACCGCCCCTCATGGCTGTACCTGGTTTCCTCCTCAAAAAATATGCTCCATTGGCTTTGCCTCAAGTATTGAATGACATGCCTCAAGATTATCTAAAGCTCCTTCCTCGGTTCAGCGGGGAAGTGTACTTCTACGTAGAGACATATTGAAAACTTCTGCGCCTTTGTTGAGAATGTGAATGTAGAACACTTAGATGTGGTGTTGAGGCTTTTCGTACAATCCTTGGATGGAGAGGCTCGAAAGTGGTTCAAGTCTCTCGCTGATAACACAGTCACCACTTAGGAAGAAATGGAGAATTTCCTCACACTAAAATGGGGGGAAAAGAGGGATCGTGGATATGTTCTCACCGAGTTCAATGCTCTTAAAAAGAGACACAATGAGGATGTGACAGAATTCATAAAGAGATTCAATAAGCTCTATAATAATCTCCCTGTTGAAATAAAGCCTCCTCAAGCAACTGCTAAGGTGGTCTTCGCAGGAGCTTTCGAACTGGTGTTTGGGTTCACCCTAAGAGAAAGAAAATCTACATCTCTGGATCAGATCCAGATTGATGCATTGGAGGTAGAAGCAAACTTTGCTTCTATTGGTAAATTCAAGGGGACGACAGAGCATGAAGCTAGAAGAAAAAACAGGGAGGAGGCTTCTACTTCTAATCAAGAGAGGGAATCACAAGAGTATAGAATGGAAGAAATGAATAAGTTGATCAAGAACCTCTCAAATAAGCTGGTTAATCTTTAATTGGAGGCCAAGAATTCCCCCCTTCGTTCCAACCAAATGATTCCAAACCTTGGGTTTAATCTCCAGTATTGGAAGCCCCCTCTACAACTGCTGCAGCGTGAAAGGAAGGAACAACAAGACCACGTTCAACCTCCTCTATACTTGGAAGGAGAGCTGGAGGAATAGGCTGAGGAAGTCACAGATTGCCAATAGAATCAATTCCTCGCTTACTCCGATGATGGGGAAGGTGAACTCACCCTGCAAGGGGAGCAAGAAGAGAAGGAAGTCCTTTCAGAAGACCAAGATATTGACAATTACTGCAGGCAGTTCGTGGATTTCATGCAAGCTCAACTCCATAAGAAGTATGATTTGAGGTCCTCCAGGAAGAGAACTCGAGTGCAAGAACAAAATGAAGAGTCAATATCAAGAGAAAAAACCCCTCCTAGTTCTGCTAGTAAGGGGAAAAAGCCATTAGAAGAATCTACCCCTCGCAAAGCCGTTGCATCCACTTCCACGAAACAAGGCTCTGATCCTCCCAAAAATGAGAAGGCCACAACTATACCCTTGAGCAGTTCAAAGAAGTTATTACAGAAAAAGCTCCCACGACCTTAAACTTCCAGAAAGAATTAGAAGAGGTCAAGGTCCCGGTTCCCCTGATCGAGCTCCCAAAACAGCCTTCATAGAAGGCCCAAGTGTCCCAATTCATGCTGCCCCATGGTGTAAGCCCTCTGCCTGACAGCCTCAATCTCCAAGAAGAAAGACCAATGGTAGTTTTTGGACCTCATGTAGAAGAGCAGGACTCAGCCACTCCCCCATTTTATGTGACTCTAGTTATACATGACCTATTATTGCACAATTGTATGCTGGATTCCGGGGCTTCACATAACCTGTTGCCATTGTCTGTCATGGAGCAGTTGGGGTTGCAGATTACCAGGCTTATAAATACCTGTATTCTTTTGATTCCAAGAGAGTGAAATGCTTGGGCATATAAAGGATCTAGTAGTAAACTTAGCCCAGATTCCGACCAAAAGTGTGGTAATGGACATTGTTGTAGCTCATATCCCAGCTCGGTTTGGAATGTTGCTGTCCAGATCTTGGGGTTCCAAGATTGGAGGATCAATAAAACTTGACCTCACCTACGCCACTATTCTAGTATTTGGCAGGGAGGAAAGAAGATTATACCGTGAATCCAGGTTTGTGAAGATGGTCACCAAAGCCAACTATTCGGCAAATTCTTT
Organism: Pinus albicaulis; assembly: GCA_034641835.2. Classification (NCBI taxonomy): domain Eukaryota; kingdom Viridiplantae; phylum Streptophyta; class Pinopsida; order Pinales; family Pinaceae; genus Pinus; species Pinus albicaulis. The sequence goes on along the minus strand of CM076572.1, from coordinate 1,216,742,145 downwards.
GGTATATGGTAAAGAGGGTGAATTCTCTTGTCTTATGCTCGAGGAGGATGAAAATTTCCTGCAAGAAACAGAGGTCTGTCCTCTAACACAGAAGAATCCTATGAACAGAGAGGAAAACAAAATTTGGACCTTGTAGTTTGACGGAGCTTATTCACGAGAAGGAAACGGGGCCAGGGTACTCTTGATATCACTAGAAGGTTGCTTAGTTCCCCTCTCCTTTAAGCTGGAATTTGAAGCCACAAACAACGTGGCTGAGTATGAAGCCCTGTTGTTGGGATTGCAGACGACACAAAACATGAACATACAAAATCTCAAGGTGTTCGGAGATTCAGAGCTTGTAGTGAGGCAAGTCAGGAGCCAATTCCAAACTAGACACCCATGACTTAGAGCTTACAGAAATGAGGTATGGGATTTGGTTGAAAACTTCTTTTCTGCTTTTAACATTCAGTTCATTCTGAGGGATAAGAATAGAATGACAGACTCACTAGCTGTGGCTACTAGTAATTTCCGCCCCCTGCAGAATCCCTTGCTCAGATATGAGGTTGAAGTGCGATACTGCCCCTCCATTGCAGACAATGTAAAGCATTGGCAAGTCTTCAAGGATGAAGAGCAGGTCAAGCGTTTTATGGAAACAGTGAGCGAATTCTCAAATATGTTGATCGACTCAGTCATCGAGGATGACAATGAAGAGCCAAAAACCAAATGGGAAGAGACACTGGCTGGCACCATGTTCTGCAATTAAAGGGAAATGTCATTCCCAGGGGCCTCGTACTGTTGGAGAGATTGTTTGACAAAAATGATATCTCGGTGAACCCAAGCAAAATGACCCTCGACAAGCCTGTCAGGGATGTGAATATTGGGACAAAAGAAGATCCAAAGGTGGTAAAGCTGTCAAAAGGGGTCCCTGAAGAATACCAAGATCAATACCTCAGGTTGTTTCAATCATATAAAGATGTCTTTGCCTGGTTATACTAGGATTTGAAGACTTTCGACACTGACATTATACAGCACAAGATACCACTTAAAGAGGACGCTAAGCCTCATAAGCAGAAGCTGAGGCAGATCAATCCTCTTCTTCTCCCAGCTATTGAAAAGGAAATTAAGAAGCTGTTGCAGGCAAATATCGTTGTCCCTCTAAGGTACTAATGGGTGGCAAACCTGGTACTCATGAGGAAGAAGAATGGCGAAATCAGGCTCCGTGTGGATTTCCGCAATCTAAACAGAGCTTCACTCAAAGACAACTATCCCCTCCCGAAGATGGACCACATCTTGCAAAAGGTGGTGGGATCCTCCCTCATGTCCATGATGGATGGCTTCTCAGGGTATAATCAAGTGGTAGTGCTCCCGGAAGACCAAAAGAAGACGACGTTCACTATGCCTTGGGGAACCTTCATGTACGCTCGAATGCCTTTCGGCCTGATAAATGCCGGTGCCACATTCCAACGTGCGATGGACATTGATTTCATAGGAGAGTCAGGATAAGTTTGTGGTGGTTTACCTGGACGACATCATCGTCTTCTCGAAGAGTGACGCTGAACACCTAGAGCATCTTCGACGAACCTTCAACAAATGCCGCAAGTATGGCCTATCCCTAAACCCTAAAAAATCCATGTTTTCCCTGGAAGAAGGAAAGTTACTGGGACATATAGTAACTAAGGAGGGAGTGAAGATTGATCCGAAACAGGTGGAGGTGATAAATGACATTTCTCTACCAAGAAACAAAAAGGGGGTACAAGTGTTCCTGGGAAGAATAAATTTCATAAGAAGATTCATATCCAATTATGCCGAAATAGTCCAAAACATCACTAAAATGCTAAAAAAGAACAATGAAGTTAGGTGGACCCCTCAATCGAGGGATTCTTTTGATAGAATCAAGCAGGCGTTTGCAGAATCTCCAGTGCTGATAGGTCAAGATTATGGGAAGCCCTTCATGATTTTCTCTTTTGCCTCTCCTCATACAATAGCTGCAGTGTTGCTACAGAAGAATACCAAAGGGCATGAATGACCTATCACGTTCTTCAACCAGGTCCTGCGGGATGCCGAGTTGAAATATAATATCCTGGAGAAGCAAGCGTACACTTTGGTCAAATCTCTAAAGGCATTCCAGGTGTATGTGTTACAATCTGCCATAACCGCCTTCCTTCCCACAACAACGGTGAAGGATATCCTTGTGCAAGGCGACAGTGAAGGAAAAAGGGGCAAATGGATAGTTAAGATTCAGGAGTACGAGATGGAGATAAAGCCTACCAAACTCATCAAAGGCCAAGGGTTGGCAAAAATTCTATCTGAATCCAACTCTCAAGCTCCGGGGATAAATCTGTCTATGACAGGAGGAGAAGCACAAGAGGAGACAGGTGCACATCAAGGCATAGAATCTTCCACGCAAAAGACACATGTGAAGTACCTTCTATCCTCATGGTATAAAGATATAGTGGAATATCTTTTAACACTGAGATGCCCCCCTAACTATGATAAGGCCAGGTACCGCACCTTGAGGCTGAGGTCTCAAAAGTACATTGTGGCAAATGGGCGACTGTATTGGAAGGACCTGACGGGGATCCTATTATTGTGTTTAATAGAGCAAGACGTTGACCAAGTGATAACTGAGTTCCATGAAGGGATATGTGGCGGGCATTATAGCTGGCGATCCACTGCACACAAGATCCCGAGAGCAAGTTTATTTTGGCCTAAATTGTTTGGTGATATACATGCTCGCGTCCGGGCCTGCGAGAAGTGTCAGACGTTTGCCGAAAAGCAAAGGTATGCACATATCCCATTGATCCCAGTACATGTTGAAGAACCTTTTAAACAGTGGGGAATCGACTTCATAGGAGAGATTCACCCGGCTTCTAGCAATCAGCATTGATGGATCCTCATCGCCACAGATTAATTCACTAAGTGGGTTGAAGCCATGCCTGCAAGAAATGCCACCGATGGGGTAGTGATCAAGTTCCTGGAGGAGAACATAATAGCTAGGTTTGGATGCCCTACTAAATTCATCACCGATAATGCCCAGGCTTTCAAATCGGTTAAGTTCATGAAATTCTGTCTGCACTATAATATCATTCTAGGACACTCCACTGCATATTACCCACAGGGGAACGAGTTGGCGGAGTCATCTAACAAGACATTGGTTAGGATTCTGAAAAAGACCATCAATGAAAACCAAAAGAACTGGGACTCCTAGCTCAAGTTTGCACTCTGGGAAAATCGCATCACCACTAAAAGATCCACAGGGAAGTCCCCTTATGAACTGGTGTATGGCAGAGCTACCGTCTCTCCAATTAAGCTTGCATTACCCGTGGCCTGATTCTTACAAGAGAGTGAGGAAGAGCCAAACGACCTTATCAAAAGAATGAATCAATTGGTCGAGCTAAGTGAAACACGGGAACAGGTAAGCCTCAGACTAGCAGAGTACCAGGAAAAGATGAAAGGCTTATTTTATCAAAGAACTAAAGATAGGGAAATCCAAGTAGGGTATTTGGTGCTGCGATGGGATGTCAGGCGGGCAGACAAAGGGAAACATGGGAAGTTCGACCCCCTCTGGTTTGGTCCATTCAGGGTGGCAGAGGTCCAAGGCAACAATAATTTTGCCTAGATAACTTAGAAGAATATAATTGAGGCACAGTAAATGAGCGAGTTCCTCAAGTTATATCTTCATCATTGGCGTGGGCTAATTTTACTCACTGTATGTTGAGATTCAACAAGATGATGATCCTAGTGAAAAATGAGCACCTACACTAGGTGGGGCACGAGCTATTTTTAGGTGTATTTCTATTTTTAGAATGTTGAGCAAATTCTATTTATAGCAGGAGTCTATTTATAGATGGTTGAGCAAATTCTATTTATAGATGAGTTTCTATTTTTAGATGCATGGGCGAAGTCTATTTATAGATCGCATGTCTAAAAATAGAATGCATGTCGATTATTATTAGCCCTTAATAATAATCAGACAATAAATAATAATCTATTCTCTTGAAGCACATGATTTCAATTAACTGATGTGGCAAACTAGTTGATTGAAGGAATTACGCATTCCAAGGTTGGTTGGTGGGACATGCACAGTGGACTTCGTTGTAACTAAGTGATACAAAGTTGTAACAGAGTTGGAAGAGTAGTTATGTGAGTTGTTATTTAGTTTAACTCAATTAAGTGAGTTAAACTCAGTTGTGTTAGTTGTAACTAATGATACACTAGTGAGAGATAAGTGAATTAATTATTTAATTAATTCACAAGCAATGGTCTCACATGCAACTGAAGAAATACTACTATTAACTACATGCATGTCAGATCTAGTGGAGACCCAGTGGAGAGATAGGTGAAAGGGTCTAGTTGACTATCAATTGTAACTATAGTGGTGCATTCAATGCATCTACACACACATTGGAGATGCTAGTGAGGATTGCGCAGTCAAGGCAAGGCAAGATCGAATTCATTCAGGGATCTTCTTCATCAGGGATTATGTAGTGGAGGCAGGCCGTCAGGAGGCAGTAAATTGGTGCATGTGTGAACCAAATTTTGTACGACAGTGTGAGACGATTGTATATTGTACTGAGAGCTCTTTGAGCAAAGCTTTGTATGAGATTGTTTCGTGATCCATGATATACATAATATATGATAGTTGGGGTTTTTAGCTTTATGCTTTCCCGGTAGAAACATCTTGTTAAGTGTGATTGATTTTTCTTCATTTGTTTTCATTTGGTGATTTAATTTCCACAAATAATTAAGTAGAAGGATTTTGTATTTAACAGTGGACATAATTGTTAGATTAAGAGATTTCAATAACACATCACAGTATTGTTTAAATTTCTACATGGTATCAAAGTAGAGAATATTGCAATATTGAATCAGTGTTGAGTTTTGTTGGTGGAAACAATTCGAATTTGCTGCATGAACTTCTTGGTGCGATAGTTGAGTAAACATCGAAATGGATTTCAATGGTTTGTTGTTAGAGTATGCACTCGAGGGCAGCTCGAACTACATTTCATGGAAGGATAGGATGGAGGTGGTGCTTGAAGGTAATGGCTTGAATGAATTCATCGACAGTGATGTTCCTAAGCCCACTTCGACGGATGCTGCATTACTTGACGCGTGGCAAAAGAAAGTAGCGAAGACGAGAAGAATTCTGTTGGAAGGTGTGAGAGACCATATTGTCTCAAGCCTTCACAGGAAAGCCACTCCATTTGCAATGTGGAAGGCTTTGATAGATCTTTTCCAAAGAAGCAGTGACCATAGGAAATTGGCACTGAAGGATAAACTCAAAAAAATCAAGATGGAGAAAGGCGATAGTATTCCAAAGTATCTCACAAAGTTTGTCCAATGTCGGGATGAATTGGGGAGTGTGGAAATCACAGTTGTTTATGATGATTTGGTGAGTTTGGATCTCTTGTGACTTCATAAGATTTAGCACGATTATCAAGACTACGTCAATGGACGGGAGAAGCTGGCTGGATTAGGAACGGCGTAGTCGGCGGATCTAGTCTGTGAGAGGAAGTTCGGGGGCGGAACACAGGGGATGGCTCTTCATCAAGGTATGATGATGAAGAGGATTGTGCTTTGGCTTCCAAATCAAGGAAAAGGGAAGGGGAAGAAATTCCACTCAAAATCGAGGCTAAAGGCAAGTAGTTTGGCCAAGGTGAAGTGTTTTCATTGTCATGAACATTGGCCATCTCGCCACTAAATGCCTGAGAAGAAGAAGAACCGGAAGCTCTTTGGGCTATGACTGGTAGGCCCAATGTACCTTGCAATTTGAACTTAATTTCTCTTTGATCGCATGCTTGGTTTCAAGGCCTTGATAGGATCGATATGGTATCTTGATAGTGGTGCGTCTTTCCATATGACAGGAGACAAGGAGTTGTTTAGTGATTTGGAGGAGAAGGACCTTCAAATGCATATAGAGATGGGCGACGATGGTCGATACAGTGCGACTGGCATTGGAACCATAACCTTTGAGAGGGAGTCCGGTAATCCATTCTTGTTGAATAATGTTATGCATATTCTAGGTCTGAAGAAGAACTTGGTCTCGGTTGCAATGTTGGAAGACAAAGGTTATGATGTTGTTTTTAGTGAGGGAAAATCCTTCCTTTGACATAAAACAATGGGTCAAACCAAGAAGATAGGGATTCCAATTAAGAATATCTACAAGCTGGAGGTAGATGGTTGCGCTGTAATGGTGGGCAAAGCAGAAGAAGTGGTGAGCCGGGATGAGGGCAAATTATGCCACAGGAGATTGGGCCATCTTCACCATGGCGCCTTGAAAATTTTGCAGCAGATTTCTATTGGACTTCCCAAGGGTACTCTTGCGCAGTCAGATCAGTGCAAGGGATGTACTATGGGTAAGTTTTTGAAGACCACCTTTCATGAGAAGGAGAACCGTGCTTCGGTGATCCTGGAGAGAATTCACACAGACGTGTGTGGACCTTTCTCGGTTGCTTCAACAACAAAACACGGGTATTATGTTATATTTGTTGATGACTATTCTCATAGATGCTGGATCTTCTTCATGCAGAAGAAGGATCAAACATTCTCAAATTTACGTGAGTTTAAGCATTGGTGGAGAAAGAGTCGGGAAGAAAGTGAAGGCTGCAGCCCAGAGCGATAATGGTGGTGAATATGTATCTCAGATAATTCAAATACTGCAGCAGCAAAAGAAGGGTCGGGGAGAGAACTCATAGTGCCTCATAACCCTGAGGAATGGGGTCATGGAGAGGAAGAAAAAAACGATCGTGGGTGTTGCATGGCTATGTGCATGATCGGGGCCACAGTCTGATTGTGGGCGAAGCATGCAACAATGCGGTTTATGTGAAAAAATAGTTGTCCTCATAGATTATTTGGCATGAGTACACGTAAAGAAGATTTTACTGGTAAGAAACAGGATGTTTCTCACTTTAAGATTTTTGGCAATGATTAAGAATTCCAAGACGAAGCTGGAGCTGACTGCTGAAGTTGGGATATTTGTGGGGTACACAAAAACACCCGATAATTATCGTGTGTATTTTCCAAACAATCGAATAACTGTGGTGCGACGAGATATAAAATTTAATGAGGAGAAAGCCATGAAGTTGTCGCTTGAGAGGGAGCTAGACTTGCCTGCAGAGGAGGAACTTCTTGTTCCCAAAGATGAGTCTCTAGATGTGGATCAGCCACGGGAGGAGGTTCATGGAGTGGAGGAGTCCACTCACGCAGAGCCAAAAATTATAAATGGCAGAAGGCGTACCACAGAAGCTCAGAGGTTGAAGCTTGATGCGGCATAGAATGTAGGAGTCTCTACTTCATAGCGCAGACAGATACAGTCTCCTGACCGATTCACCAGATACATGGCTCTCATGAGCAAATGTATTGTGATAGATCCATTTTCCTTTCAGGAAGTAGTGCAGGAGCCCAGATGGGTAGATGCAATGGTGGAGGAGTATGACTTCATTGTCAAAAACAGTGCTTGGGAAATTTTTCCAAGGCAGGTTGATAAATCAATGGTAGGTTCAAGATGGATCTACAAGGTAAAGAAAGTTGTTGATGGGAGTGTTGAGAAGTATAAGGCAAGATTTGTTGCCTGGGGCTTCTCATAGATCGAGGGGATTGATTATGAAGAAACCTTTGCACCTGTTGCACGGTATTCTTCCATAAGGACCATCCTTGCTCTCTCAGCATAGATGGGTTGGCACATTCATCAGATGGATGTGAAGACTGCGTTCCTTAATGGAATCATTGAGGAAGAGGTGTACATTGAGCAGCCTGAAGGATTTGAGATCTTCAGCAGTGAGTCGCATGTGTGCAGGCTCAAAAGAGCGTTGTATGAGCTGAAATAAGCACCTCGTGCTTGGCACACTCGGATCGACAGCTATTTCGCTGGACTTGGCTTCACCAAGAGTGAGGCGGATGCAAACCTGTATCAAATTGTGGTGGAGGGTAAACTTTTATTATTTGTTCTTTATGTTGATGATTTAATACTAACGGGTGATGAGCAGTTGATACACTCATGCAAGGCAGATCTTGCAAAGGAGTTTGAGATGAAGGATTTGGGCCTCCTTCATTATTTCCTTGGATTGGAAATATGGCAGCGAGAAGGTGAACTGTTTGTCTCAAGGCAAGTATGCTCGGGAGATACTTAGTAAGTTTCACATGGAGGACTGCAAGCCCATGGATACTCCTCTTCCAGGAAATTGGAGCAAAGAGGATGCTACATCGGTAGAGGTAGTGGATGCCACTGTTTATCGACAGTTGGTGGGTTCGCTCATGTATTTAGTTAATACAAGACCAGACATATGCTATGCGGTGAACCAACTTAGTCAAGCGATGGTTAAGCCTATCAAGCTCTTTTGGAGCTTATGTAGTGGGGACAGCCGAATGAAGTGAAGTTGCATGGCTTCATGGATGCAGAGATTGAAGCGGAAATGACCTAATGGACATAAAGAGCACATTAATCTAGGTTTTACGATTATCATATCTTAGGTTTTTTTCTTGGTACAATAGGAAGCAGAATCCCAGCGAGTACTCAATTGGCGGAAGCGAGAATACATGGCGGTGTAATATCCCAAAATGGGAAAATCAGCAATGCTTGCACATAAAACACATTTTTTTCGAAAATATGAGCATCAACAGAAAAATACGACCCATGAATCCCATTAGATCGACATTATTTAACTTAGATCTGAAGGATATAAAAAACAAATGACTTTTTCTAGTTAAATAGGCCTCCATGCTCAACTTGACCCAAAACACGAAATACAAGGCGCAGCTTACACGAAAATTACGCATAAGGGAGCAAACACGATTATTTGATTATACTCGAGAAAATGGAGAGACAAATCAGATATTCTATTATATTAATCAATGAGGCATAAAAACAGATATCTAGTCTCTTTTACATGGACCCAAGATGGTCCGACAAGGGTTTCTTGACAGAAATGATATACATAAAATATTTTTTGCAGATATATGGCTGAATCATGATGTATAGCTAAAGAACTACATAAATATGGCTGATCATGCAAATAAATGGTTGTATCTCCTATTTCTAGCTTTTCCGAAAGAAGGTTGATCCTCCTCCTGGGAAACTAGCTCTCAAAACAAGGGATTAAACCCCTCCACTACAACACCTTAAGAAATAATGCAGTTTATGGAAGGGAATACATTTTTTCTGAAGGTAACTTCTTGGCCTAACACCAGGTAGTGGAAAATGCAGCACAAAATTCTCTCCTCGTATTTCTTAAACAAGATCTCCAAGCAAGAGTGGGGAATTCTCACATGAGAAAACCCTTGCACTAAAAAGTGCAGCAAACTTAGCTAAACAAAAAAAGTATGAATGAATTCTAAACATATCACATACAAAAAATAATCTCAATCCTCCTCCATATGGTTTCCATCCCCTCCATTATATAGTTGATGAGCTTCCTCACCAAGGGTCCCACCCAATTATGAGGTTGCCTCCATGCAAAGGCTTCTCCTCCAAAATTACGCTGTTTCCATTTTCCTTGCTCATATTTTTATAGCACTGTTTGATTTATTCAATCTTGACTAGATCAACCTTGACTGGATCTTCATGCCTTGTCTCCATTCACACTCAAGGTGTCTTCATTTTGACTAGCTAGATTGATCTTCATTCACATTGAGCTATTTTTCTTTAGGATCCACTCCTCATATAATAATGTTGTTGACTTGGTCAAACTTGAATTTTTCCACACATTTTAGACCCTTTTCACACATGTGGATGTTGTATTTGGTTATTACATGATCCCTTTTCACATTATGAGGGATTTTATTCCTACTTAAGCAACTTATGAGCCTCCTTGCCCATTTATTCATCTACCTAGATTTTAAAAGAAAAATTAATATTCCTATTAGTTGCATGCTAATTTAGGAATATTACGAACATCAGTGAAAATTTGCATGTGAGGCTATCTGGATGCGGAAGATTCTGGTTGGTTTGTTCGGTTCACATTTAGATCCCACGGTGATTCATTGTGATAATCAGAGTTGCATTAAACTCTCGGTTAATCTTGTGTTTCATGATAGATATAAACATATTGATATCCGATATCATCATATCGGAGATTGTGTGCAGCGGAAGATCATGTTGCTTCAGTACATTCCTACGGAGGATCATGATGCAAATATTAGAAGAAGGCGCTCACCGATGTAAATTCATGGCCCATAGAGGCGAGGATTGAGGTGAAGGATAATCCCTTTCTTGTTGAGAAAGTGTTGAGATTCAACAGAGATGATTATCCTAGTGAAAAATAAAAACACCTACACTAGGTGGGGCAGGAGCTATTTTTAGGTGTTTGTCTATTTTTAGAATGTTGAAAAAAATTATTTATAGCGGAAATCTATTTATAGATGGTTGAGAAAATTATATTTATAGATGAGTTTCTATTTTTAGATGCATGGGAGAAATCTATTTATAGATCACATGTCTAAAAATAGAATGCATGTCGATTATTATTTAGCCCTTAATAATAATCAGACAATAAATAATAATCTATTCTCTTGAAGCACTTGATTTCACTTAACTGATGTGGAAAACCAGTTGATTGAAGGAATTACGAGTTCCAAGGTTGGTTGGTGGGACATGCAAAGTGGACTTCGTTGTAACTGAGTGATGCAAAATTGTAACAGAGTTGGATGTGTATTTATGTGAGTTGTAAAATAGTTTAACTCAGTTAAGTGAGTTAAACTTAGTTGTGCTAGTTGTAACTAATGATACCCTAGTGAGAGATTAGTGAATTAAATATTAAATTAATTCACAAGGAGTAATCTCACATGCAACTGAAGATTTACTACTATTAACTACATGCATGTCAGATCTAGTGGAGACCCAGTGGAGAGATAGGTGAAAGGGACAATTTGACTATCTATTGTGAATATAGTGGTGCATTCAATGCAACTACACACACATCGGAGATGCCAATGAGGATTGCGTAGTCAAGGCAAGAAAAGATTGAATTCATTCAGGGATCTTCTTCAGCAGGGATTAGCGATTGGAGGTGGCTGTCACGAGGCGATGGGTTGGTGCATGTGTGAGCCAATTTTTGTATGATAGTGTGAGACGATTGTATATTGTACTAAGAGCTCTTGGAGTCGAGTTTTGTATGAGATTGTTTCATGATCCATGATATACATAATATATGATAGTTGGGGTTTTTAGCTTTATGCTTTCCCAATAAAAACTTCTATGTTATGTGCAATTGATTTTTCTTCATGTGTTTGCAATTGGCGATTAAATTTCCTCAAAGAATTAAGTAGAAGGATTCTATATTTAACAGTGGATATAATTGTTAGATCAGGAGAGTCTGGTAATACATCACAGTATTTATAAATTTCTGCAACGTTTATATCATTCCCTTTAAGTATTCTCCCATTTTGTTTCCTCCTTTGTTTGCACTTTCCATTTCATCTTCCATTCCATCTTCCATTTTTGTGCCCATTTATTTGGTATAAAATTTTGTCTAATCAGTATGCATTTGCGACTCCATGTGCCTAATAAAGCATAGGCATTCAGGTCTGTAGGTTCTCAACGCACTTAAAACAATACGTTGCCCCCAGATGGAGCCAATGTTGGTCTGTGACCGCACTCAACATGGAGAAGTGATCCCTATAAGTAAATCACAAGGCATAGGTGTGAATGTTTAAGGGGAAGGTTAATAAATTCAAGCACAAGTCAGGCAGAAAGCCCCACAGTCAAAAGAGAAAAGTGTCACAGTCAAGGTATTATGATCCAAAGTTGTGATTAATTGCTGCATCCCACAAATTGTCACATATGCTATATATTACATATAATACGTGTAATATTATTTACCGCTCTTAATACCTCTCTGCTCATCGCACTTCACTCCCCGTAGAATATAAACCTACCTTCTGCTGCTCACATATAAAGCTTGCGATCTACAATCCGCAGGCGGCCCCACCTCCGCGCCACTTCATTTCCCCGCTCACTGCACATTGCTCCCCATGATATGTACCTCTTACCTTCCGCTGCTGACAACTAAACCTTGCGATTTGCGATCTGCAGGTGGCCCCACCTTCGTCCTTCCATGTCACATCCTCCGCCCATTGCGTTTCGCACATCGCATTTTATAACCATTACCCTTCACTGCTCATTTGAAAATATTTCCATTTGCGATGTGCGGGTGGCCCAACCTCCGTCTGCACTGTCACCTTCCACTCGCCGCAATCGCACTATGCTCCCCGTAGATTATGCCATCTACCCTTCGCTTTCCCACAACAAATACTCCCGATTGCCATCCGCGGGTGGCCCCCAATTCCTCCTCACCATGTCACCCATTCCATTGCCCATCGCACATCACTCCCAGCAACACATAACTCTTACCTTCTGCCGCTCCCATATGAAACTTGTTATTAGTGATCTGCGATATGAGATGGGTCCCACCTTCTTTCCACATCATGAATAGCTTTCCATAGCCTTTGTTCCACTCTTTTTAGTGTTAATGAGCCCCACTAACTCCACTATTTTTTCCGCCATCCTCCCCTCATCTCCACTCCATATAATTAAAACACAAGCATGGGATTTTGGCGGAACAACACAGGTATAATTTATCGAGGCATGCATTAGAGCAAAGCGGGTCATCTGCACGCGCGGTAAGTAAATCATGAAATTAGAGAGTGGAAAAAACTTTCAAACATTAGATAGAATCATAGCATATGATGAAGGCTAGATCACCCACCTATTCTCGACCACTTCTACTTCTCTTGTTGAAAAATTACGAATTTGGCCTCGATGGCCAACCTGTGTACATTTCTTTTTGTTAGATAGTGATGTTTCTTCAGTGAGTACGATTTCATCTTGTCTGTTTTGATTTTCTGTTACAGGGGTGATTCTTGATGCACGCTCTGCTAGTTTGTTAGGATATTTTGGTTTTCACATGTGTGGTTCGATCATGAAAGAATATTCGATCGTAAACCCTGAAGGAGAACTCTATATGTAGTGAGTTCTAAGATGAAAGAAAGGCTCTGAATTTTGGAGAATTTTGCTATAGTTTTGTGTGATTGTGCTCCTTGTGCTCTGAGATACATCTTTGGGAGAGCTGTTTTGAACTTAATATGATACAACGCTGTTTATTTGGATTCCAGATGGGGCAATGAGTAGCATGTATTTGTATTCCCTTTGTTTATCAATAATCTCCTGTTTATGTATAATCATCTTTTCATGCTCTGCTGCTTTGGATGATTCGTGTAATGTAGCTGCCGGTAGTATGCATTTTTATTCATGAATTTGTTTTATGTATAATGCTCATGCGTTAAATTTGCTGCGCTTCCTTAATTCGCGCTCTACGAATCTCTGTTGTTGGTCATATTTCACTTGCAT